>CM071870.1:1960122-1996338 GCA_036759665.1 Gynandropsis gynandra
GAGTGTCTCGGTATTTGCTTATGATTGTTAGACAATCAGTGTGGGATACAGTTATATTCATCCGCTAGCACCGAAGAATATAACTGTATTTGTTTTTTTTTCTTTTGGACTAGTACATAAGATGTACGAGCAAGTATGTGTATGGAGATACATGTACTTCGACTATTTGAAATATTACGTAAAGGCAAGTGGGAGATTGAAAGTCCTATGCCTAATATGTAATATTGGATAGTTGAGGGTTTAGTTGCAATTATTAAGAAGTCTTAATAATTATTTAAAGAACGAGAACGAGTTTTCGTTATGAGATTATCAAAAATAATAATCTAAACCCTAATAGCCGTCAGTAAGAAAAAACCCGAAGAACGAAAAACAGTTTTCGTTCTTCCGATTTCCACATCAGAACAATTCCGATCTCGGTGTGGATACGAGTAGAGGACTTGTGCTATCAAGTCTCGCACCCGACGACAGCACATTCAACGACAGGTATTACGAAATTGTTTCTTAATTTCTTCATCATTGAATATCCGTGAAAAACTAATCCGAACATGACTAGATCTAAAATTCGAGTTGATAAAAACACGTTTCCGCAACCTAAATCAACCCAACAGATGCTGACGTTGCAAAATTCATTCCCTTCGATGGTTTCCTTGTAGGGACGACTTTTGATGAGTCTAACATCTTAGTTCTTGGTTTCCTTTGAGCTTTGGTGATCATAGATTGAGTATGTACATTTATACAGATATATACAAATTTTATAAGAAGGAACAACAACAAAAAATTAAAAAAATCAAATATGATAGTTTATAAATGGATAATTTTAGAAATGATAATACAAACTATCAATTAATTTTTTATGATTATAATTAAATAAAATACATGTAATCAAAATTTTCATATTAATTATTTATAATTATAAATTATTTCTGTTTTTATAAATTTATAAAAACATTAATTTACATTAGATAATTATAAGTAGAGAAAAATGGTTTGAGTAAAATAATTATTATTATCCTTCGAACATCTCATTCGTATTTTATAAACTCTATTAAATTTTCAGTGTTATGTATAAAATTGGATAAATATTAAATTTTATTAGCATAATAAAAAAATTATTGTAAAAGAAATAGAACAATATTAAGAGAAGAGAGCAGGAGAGAGGAGGAGATAATTCTTGTTGAAGAATGATTCTCAAGTGTACATTTACAAATGAAGTTGCCTCTATTTATAGGCTTACAAGGATAGATGAAGAGACAAAACAATGTAGATAAATAGATAGAATTGTCATAATCACATAGGATTAATGATGGACAAAATACGAAGAGTTTAGAATCTCAAAAGACATTCAGATAATAATTATTTCATAATACTCCCCCTTGAATGTCTATTGAGTAATTGGAATATGCTTTATTAAAAAATTTACTAGGTAAAACCCGTAGAGAAAAACCCTAGTAAAGAATACATATCCTTAATGATATGGAATAGATATGTTGCCTCGTTAAAAACCTTTATTAAGAAAACCTAATAGGAAAAACTTAGTAAAAGGGAAAAAGAGTGCAACACATATCTTTTCTCCCCCTGATAAGATCATTATTTTATATCTTTCAAACGACGCATTCCAATTAAAGAAACCATCTTCTCAAATGATCTCGAAGGTAATGCCTTAGTGAATAAATCAGCTGGATTCTCACTAGACTTTATTTGTTGAACATCTATTTCACCATTTTGTTGAAGATCATGAGTAAAGAAAAATTTAGGTGAAATATGTTTTGTTTTGTCACCCTTAATGTAACCATCCTTTAATTGAGCTATGCATGCAGTATTATCCTCAAACAATATTGTAGGGATATTTTTATCAATTGGGAGACCACATGACTCCCTAATATATTGAGATAATGATCTCAACCAAACGCATTCACGACTTGCCTCATGAATAGCTAATAACTCTGCATGATTTGTTGAAGTGGCTACCAATGTTTGTTTTATAGAACGCCATGAAATTGCGGTTCCCCCACAAGTAAATACATACCCAGATTGAGATCGGGCTTTATGAGGATCTGACAAATATCCAGCATCTGCATAACCAACTAAAATTGGTTTTGATAAGTTATTATAATATAAGCCCATATCTGTGGTCCCTCGAAGATATCTAAAGATATGTTTTATACCATTCCAGTGTCTTCGAGTTGGCGAGGAACTATATCTTGCCAATAAACTTATTGCAAAAGATATATCAGGACGTGTATTATTAGCAAGATACATTAGTGCTCCAATAGCACTAAGATATAGATTTGTTGCAAAATAAACTTGAACAATATGTAAGATGAGAGAGCAAGAGGTAGAGCAAGATAATTCTTTATTCAAGAAGATTTCTCAAGTGTACATTTACAAATGAAGTTGCCTCTATTTATAGGCTTACAAGGATAGATGAAGAGACAAACAAATAGATTAAGAGATAAGGTAGTCATAATTCATAGAATTAAATAGAAATAAAGTGGGAGAGTAAATAGAGAATATGAAGAGTTGGAAAACTCAAAAGACATTCACATAATATTATTATTTTATAATACTCCCCCTTGAATGTCTATTGAGTAATTGGAATATGCTTTATTAAAAATTTACTAGGTAAAACCCGTAGAGAAAAACCCTAGTAAAGAATACATATCCTTAATGATATGGAATAGATATGTTGCCTCGTTAAAAACCTTTATTAAGAAAACCTAATAGGAAAAACTTAGTAAAAGGGAAAAAGAGTGCAACACATATCTTTTCTCCCCCTGATAAGATCATTATTTTATATCTTTCAAACGACGCATTCCAATTAAAGAAACCATCTTCTCAAATGATCTCGAAGGTAATGCCTTAGTGAATAAATCAGCTGGATTCTCACTAGACTTTATTTGTTGAACATCTATCTCACCATTTTGTTGAAGATCATGGGTAAAGAAAAATTTAGGTGAAATATGTTTTGTTTTGTCACCCTTAATGTAACCATCCTTTAATTGAGCTATGCATGCAGTATTATCCTCAAACAATATTGTAGGGATATTTTTATCAATTGGGAGACCACATGACTCCCTAATATATTGAGATAATGATCTCAACCAAACGCATTCACGACTTGCCTCATGAATAGCTAATAACTCTGCATGATTTGTTGAAGTGGCTACCAATGTTTGTTTTATAGAACGCCATGAAATTGCGGTTCCCCCACAAGTAAATACATACCCAGATTGAGATCGGGCTTTATGAGGATCTGACAAATATCCAGCATCTGCATAACCAACTAAATTTGGTTTTGATAAGTTATTATAATATAAGCCCATATCTGTGGTCCCTCGAAGATATCTAAAGATATGTTTTATACCATTCCAGTGTCTTCGAGTTGGCGAGGAACTATATCTTGCCAATAAACTTATTGCAAAAGATATATCAGGACGTGTATTATTAGCAAGATACATTAGTGCTCCAATAGCACTAAGATATGGTACTTCAGGACCAAGTAATTCTTCATTTTCCTCACGTGGTCTAAAGACATCTTTATTAATGTCTAATGACCTTACTACCATAGGAGTACTTAAAGGGTGCGCTTTATCCATGTAAAACCTTTTAAGTACTTTTTCTATATAGGATGATTGATGCAAAAATATTCCATCTTCCAGATGCTCAATTTGAAGACCTAAACAAAATTTTGTTTTTCCAAGGTCTTTCATCTCAAACTCTTTCTTTAAGCATTGCATAGCTTGTGATAACTCTTCAGGAGTTCCAATCACATTTAAATCATCAACATAAACCGCAATTATAACAAACTTTGATTTTGATCCTTTTATGAATACACATGGGCATATAGGATCATTTTTATATCCTTCTTTTATCAAATATTCACTAAGACGATTATACCACATCCGTCCAGATTGTTTTAGCCCATACAACGCTTTGTTTAATTTAACAGAGTATATTTCTCGAGAATTATTACATGCTTCTGGCATTTTAAATCCATCAGGGATTTTCATATATATATCATGGTCTAACGAGCCATACAAATAAGCCGTGACCACATCCATGAGGCGCATTTCAAGTCTTTCGGTCATTGCCAGACTTATCAAGTATCGAAGCGTTATTGCATCCACCACAGGCGAATATGTTTGTTCATAATCAACACCAGGAATTTGGGTAAAACCTTGAGCAACAAGTCTTGCTTTATATCTAATGATCTCATTTTGTTCATTTTTCTTTCGTAGAAATACCCATTTATTTCCAATTGGTTTGATTCCTTCTGGTGTTTGGACAATTGGTCCAAAAACTCCTCTCCTTTTAATAGAGTCTAATTCAGACTTGATTGCCTCTTTCCACATTGGCCAATCATTTCTATTTCTACATTCCTCTATAGAGGTAGGTTCATGATCCTCGTTTTCATTTATTATATCGCGCGCTATATTTTCAACAAAAATATTGTCGACAATTATTTCTTTTCGGTTCCATCTTCTTCCTGTATTGATGTAGTTAATTGAGATCTCTTCATTTTCATTGGTTTCAGGTACCTGATTACTTTCATCATTAACCATATCAATGATCTCTTCTGGAGATACGTCATCATTTTGACCATCAAGATTAGTTGCTCCTTTTCTTTTTCGAGGAAGTTTATCTTTGGAACCAAGTGGTCTACCACGCTTCATGCGCACCTTAGACTCACTAGCAATTATAGGTTGTCCTTCTGGGACATGTATTTTAATTGGAGCATTCACAGCTGGAATATGAGATTTTGTGACTTTTTTTTTGGGTCAGCGAATGCGTCTGGCAATTGATTCGCAATACCTTGTAAATGGATTATCCTTTGAACTTCTAAATCACTTTCTTTTGTTCGAGGATCTAAATTTGTCAGTGATGATACATTCCATGATATCTCTTTCTCCAAATGTTTGTTACTTTCCCCTAATGTTGGGAATAATGATTCATCAAAATGACAATCTGCAAATCTTGCAGTGAAAATATCTCCAGTCATTGGTTCAATATATTTTATTATTGACGGAGATTCATACCCAACATATATTCCCATTCTCCTTTGAGGTCCCATTTTTGTTCGTTGTGGTGGATTAATTGGGACATATACCGCACATCCGAAAATCCTCAAATGAGAAATATTTGGTTCCTGACCATAAACCAATTGCAAAGGGGAATTATCATGATAACTAGTTGGCCGAATGCGTATAAGTTGTGCTGCATGTAAAACAGCATGACCCCAAGCCCAAATGGGAAGATTGGATTTCATAAGTATTGGTCTTGCAATCCATTGAATTCGTTTTATAAATGATTCTGCTAGACCATTTTGAGTATGAACATATGCTACAGGATGTTCTACTCGTATACCAATCGACATACAATAAGTCACAAAAGACTGAGACATGAATTCACCGGCATTATCAAGACGAATTGTTTTAATCGGATGATCAGGAAAATGTGCCCGTAATCGTATTATTTGTGCAAGTAATCTCGCAAAAGCCAAATTACGAGATGATAATAAGCACACGTGTGACCATCTTGTTGAAGCATCAATTAATACCATGAAATATCGAAATGATCCACACGGTGGATGAATCGGGCCACATATATCACCGTGAATTCTTTCTAGAAATGATAATGATTCATTTCTTATTTTTGCTGAAGAGGGTCTTGTTATTAGTTTTCCCTTTGAGCAATCAACGCAAGAAAATTCATTGGTTTGAAAAATCTTCTGGTTTTTCAATGAATGACCACTTGAATTTTCAATAATTTTTCGCATCATCGTTGAACCGGGATGGCCTAACCGGTCGTGCCAAACTTTGAAATGATTTACAACATCAGTAAACTTCGGGTTTACTGTATTATATGCTTCAATCATCTCAATAGATGTGTAATATAAACCAGATGATAAAGCATGTAACTTTTCTAACACACACCTTTTACCCATTATAGTTGAGGTAATACAAAGATACTCAATGCCTTTTTCATTCATAGTTTCAATGTGATATCCATTAATACGAATATCCTTGAAACTTAACAAATTTCTTGAAGACTTTGGAGAGTACAAGGCATTGTAAATGATAAACTTTGTGCCATTTGGCATCGCAAAAATTGCTCTTCCGGAGCCCTCAACAATTTTTGCACATCCTGATATGGTATTGACATATGCTTTATCATTTCTTAAGTTTGAAAAATATTTCTTTTCTTTTAGAATGGTATGTGTAGTAGCACTGTCTGCGAGACATAAATCTTTATCTTGGATCTTCAATTGATTCATATTCCAAAATCTCGAAAGATTGAAAGGAAAACAGAGCTTCGTGCTGATAACGTATTGTAAAAGAAATAGAACAATATTAAGAGAAGAGAGCAGGAGAGAGGAGGAGATAATTCTTGTTGAAGAATGATTCTCAAGTGTACATTTACAAATGAAGTTGCCTCTATTTATAGGCTTACAAGGATAGATGAAGAGACAAAACAATGTAGATAAATAGATAGAATTGTCATAATCACATAGGATTAATGATGGACAAAATACGAAGAGTTTAGAATCTCAAAAGACATTCAGATAATAATTATTTCATAATAAAAATATAACTTTTAGTTTATAGAGTTCTTGAAAAATAATGGTCAAATTTAAAGATTTACTAGTTTTCCATATATGCCCTTCCCTTACAAACAATAATATGAGATGTTTAGTTCAAGCCCATTATAAGGGCCCCATTTCCAATACATAAGTTGGGCTTTGATAAAGCCCAATACATAAACGGGCTTTGATAAAGCCCAAAACGCTCAGAATTCAATTCGACACGTTAGCCACGTGGCACATGGTCGCTCTGCTGAATCTACGGGCAGTTAGTATATTGATTGGTATTGGACAATGACGCACGACATAACCGAACTCACCATGTCGTGTTCTACGAAGGAACCAAAAGAAAAAAAAGAAAAAAAAAAAGAAAATGTCGGAATTATTGCAAATATCGCCGGCGCAAGCAAGGGGAGTCTAGTAGCTTGCAAGTCTCAACAAAACCCACTTTTGAATTTGTCCATATTCCTTCTTTTATTGCTCTTTTCTTCATTTCAAAAGACAAAACAGTTGCAGAAGAGAATAATTCTTCTTCTTCTTCTTCCCGTTCTTCCGGTTCTTTGGACAACTCCAGGTTGATACTCACTGCTTGTTTATGTAAATGATTTCAATTTTTTTTCTTGTTTTTTTGGGTTATTGCTATGATCATTTGGGTCCCGACAAGAAGTGGTATTCTTGAATTTGGTTGAAAGTGGAGTAGTACTTGATTACGCAGGAATTTCGATGAATCGGCGATATGAATATAATCAGCGACCCAAGTATATAGCTGATCATTTCAACAACTTAGATCAGGTTTTCCATAATCACCACCGTTCTGATTTGATCATACGAGTAATTAATGTAATGAAGTGATTATCATAAGATAACTTGATGTAGGTAATATCAGCTCTGAGAGAATCTGGACTTGAATCCTCCAACTTGATATTAGGGATTGACTTCACCAAGAGCAATGAATGGACAGGTGATTTCATTGTCTCATCTTTCATAAAACCCTTTTCACAGATCATTCATCAATGAAGTTTGGTGTTATTGTAGGAAGATATTCATTCAAAAGAAGAAGTCTTCATGCCATTGGTAATCGGAAAAATCCCTATGAGCAAGCAATTTCCATTATAAGCCGCACATTGTCTCCCTTTGATGAAGATAATCTTATACCTTGTTTTGGCTTTGGTGATGGTTAGTTCCTTTATATTCTCTTTCTAACAATGTCTTGATCCTTCTGTTTAGATTACTAATATCTTCTTCTGCAGCATCAACACATGATAATTACGTATTCAGCTTTTATCCCAATAATCAGCCATGCCGTGGTTTTGAAGATGTTCTCAAAAGATATAGAGATATTGTTCCATACTTGAAGCTGTCCGGTAAAGTGACTGCACATTCTCCTTGGAAATTTTTCAGACCAATTAGTTTAAGTTGAAGATAAACTGGGTTTTGTCCTGGCAGGTCCAACCTCATTTGCTCCAGTTATTGACGCAGCCATTGACATAGTTGAGCAGAACAGTATGCGGTACCATGTTCTTGTCATCATTGCTGATGGACAGGTGACCAGGAATCCTGATGTGCCGCCTGGTCGGTTTAGTCCCCAGGAAGAGGCTACAATCAGTTCCATAATGGCTGCAAGGTAATATAGCCGTTATCTCGATGATTACCATGACCTTGGGGGTTGTGATATATATATTGCCACTATTGATATTTGTTTTTGGAAAAATCAAAAACAAAATCCAGCCATTACCCATTATCGATCATCTTGGTTGGAGTAGGAGATGGCCCTTGGGACACTATGAAACAATTTGATGACAATATCCCTCACCGTGAATTTGATAACTTCCAGGTATGATTATAATCGGTGAAACTGAATATAGAACATTCAATGTGCTTATTTTGAAAGATTTTACGCAGTTTGTGAACTTCACGAAGATAATGTCAGAAGAAAGAGATGCGGCAAAAAAGGAAACGGCTTTTGCACTTGCAGCCCTTATGGAGATACCATTTCAGTACAAAGCCACATTAAGTCTTCAATCTGTTAGGTGGAGAGTTTAACCAAAAAGCAACATTGGTTTATTGATTTATTATTTCATGAGACTCTTCAATAAACAAAAGGGCTTCTCTTTTGTGCAGTGGAAGACAAGTAGGAGCTTCACACAAGCGACCAAAACCACTTCCACCTCCACCAGAGATTATAGAGCATGACAATGCCGTTAGATCAATCTCGCTAAGTGAAACAACAGCTCCTGTATCAGAACCGGTGACTATCTTTTCTCCTTTCTACGCACGCGTGCAGTTTGTTTTTTTCAATGAGATTCTTTTAAAATAAGTTGGATCTGTTACATTGTATTGTCTCACATTGGTTAAAAAACGAATCGAGTATTCATTTATATACTATTCGACAAATTTAAGCTACTTTATGGAATTAGTTAGGTCTGATACTTTGTATTGTCCCACATTGATTAAAAAATGAATCGAGTATTCATATATATACTATTAGACAAATTTAAGCTAGTTTTTGGAATTAGTTGGGTCTTATAACCAATATTTGACAATATGATTCTTGTTTTGTGTCTCAAGGTATGTCCAATTTGCTTGACAAACCCAAAGGACATGGCTTTTGGCTGTGGGCATATGGTAAGTAAATTCTTAATCCAAAAATTGATTGTTTGGAATGAGTTAAAGGTACTGAATATTATGTTCCATGTGAAGACATGCAAGGAATGTGGTGTGGCATTGAAGACATGTCCGATGTGCAGACAGAACATAAAGACGAGGTTGAGGTTGTTTACTTAGAATAACATCTCTTCCTCTACAAACATTTGTTGGATGCTTGTTGGCTATAAAAAAAATTTAATAATATATATATATATATGTATAAACTTTTTTATTTTTTCTTATGCATAATAGTTATTTTTTAAAAAATAAAAGAATTATAAAATTTATTTTCAATCGGTTACGTCGGTGTCCACGTATAAAATAAGTATATATATGTTAAAATAACAAATAATATTAATCAATGTATCATTCTATCAATTTGCACTGAATTCACGTTCTTAATTATTATACATCGATGAACTATTAAATTGATTTAAAATCACTAAAACTCAACACCTAAGCCTAAAAATGGGAAAACAGTTAATGAATTTCATAACCAAAATAAAATGATCCATTAAAAGTCCTACTATTTTTGAATTTTGCTTCAGCATTGTTATAATTATGTACGTCCCAAGTAAAACTACAAAAAACAAACTTTTAAATATATATATATATATAAACCACCTTCTACTACTCTTCCAATTCATCTTGCAATCAACCTTTATTCATAGAAACTCAGCATCAAGAACATGGCCAGGCTCTGTGATCTCGCATTGATTCAACTCTTATTCGTTCTGTTCGTCGTTGCTGCCAATGTATTGGACGCGACCGAATTGAACATAATCGACAAATGCTGGAGACCGAACCCCGAGTGGCGTAAAAACAGACAGCAAATGGCGAGGTGTTCAATCGGGTTCGCTGGAAAAATGACAGGTAATATCGGTAGAGGAGTCACTCATTACAAAGTGACCGACCCATCTGATGATCCCTTAAACCCTAAACCCGGAACCTTGAGGTATGGAGCCACACTAATCAAGGGCAAGAAATGGATCACCTTCAAAAGAAACATGAAGATTCACCTTCAAAAGCCACTCCTCATAAGTAGCTTCACCACTCTTGATGGTCGAGGCGTCAGCGTTCACATCTCTGGCCCCGCTTGTCTAATCGTCTATAAGGTAAGGCTTCGACTTCTCGATTCCAATAAGGAAATGAACTGAACATTATTCATTCATGGTGTTGTGAATGTGAAGGCCACTGATGTGATCATCCACGGCCTGAAGATCCATGGCTGCAAACCACAATCACCGAGCTCTGTGATGGGTCCAGACTCGAAGGTTATTCAACTAGGCCAAGTTGACGGGGATGCAATCCGGCTAGTCACGGCCCGGAAAGTGTGGATTGACCATAACACCCTTTACGATTGTCAGGACGGTCTTCTTGACGTCACTCGTGGGACAACTGATGTCACCGTGTCCAACAACTGGT
Source organism: Gynandropsis gynandra (assembly GCA_036759665.1). Lineage (NCBI taxonomy): Eukaryota > Viridiplantae > Streptophyta > Magnoliopsida > Brassicales > Cleomaceae > Gynandropsis > Gynandropsis gynandra. The sequence continues at coordinate 1,970,774 of CM071870.1, forward strand.
TCAGGAACCAGGACAAGGTCATGCTTCTTGGTCACGATGATGGGTACATCAGGGACAAGAACATGAAAGTGACCGTTGTGTTCAACCACTTTGGTCCTAACTGCAACCAAAGAATGCCCAGGTACCTATATATACATATATGTATATATATATATTAAAATCATCATCGTAATTATCATTGGCTTAACAACAATGTTGATACCTTGTGAAAGCTCCGATGCAATTTCTGTGATAATTTTGATCTTCTTTCACAAAAGGGTACGGCACGGATACGCTCACGTGGCGAACAACTTCTACCAAGGATGGACTCAGTACGCCATCGGAGGAAGCATGAGTCCTCGAGTCAAGAGCGAATCCAACTATTTCGTCGCACCCAAATCAGGAAATAAAGAGGTGAGTCTGACTGAGTAAATAATCAAACCTCCGAGAACCTTTTCACTTACTAACACAAATGATGTTCCAGGTGACGTGGAAGAAACGCAGTCATGGAGATCAATTGCAATGGAAATTCTACTCGGTTAACGACTTCTTTGAGAATGGAGCGTCTTTTACACTCCAGAAAGGCATTGGTCAAGCCAGGCCAAATTACAGTCGCGACCAGAGTTTCAGAATCGTGGATGCAAGAAGTGTTAAGGGGCAAACGAGTTCTGCAGGAGCGTTACAATGCACGAGAACATCAGTCTGTTAGATCACATGAGTAATTATAGCATTGATCTGCAATAACAACTTGAAATGTACACATATTTGTAACCAATAATCATATGTGGAAGTTTATACGACATTTACATTCTATCAACTACTTGGGAAGTGATTTATGAACAGATGAATACTTACGTATCGACTCAGAGGAGTTAGCAGAAGCAGCAGCTTCTTTGGGTAATGTTTGCTGTTGTTTCACTATGAAAGGTATATGACCAATATATAATGTGGAATTTGTGAGCAATTCAAGAGATAAATGTGAAATTTCTGAATAACCTTTAAATAAAATAAAGATTTCCAATTAACGTCCAATGGGTTTAAAGCTTTATCTCAGCTAAAAATGCATAAAAATAATCTTGTAATTTACAAAAAAAAAATTTACTCACTTCTTCCTACATCTACAATGACAAAACATGATTACAATTATACAACTTACAGTAACTAGTCGAATCGGAAGCTGGATGTACGGCTCCACCGACCATTTAAGTATTCCTCGACAGAAATAGTAGCTTCAGGGCTGCTATCAGATGCTCCTTCCTCTTCCAAATCAAGCAATGCAAGATTTATATGTGATTCGATATTTATAATCGATGCAGCTTCCTCTTCTGAGACACTCATTTGTTGCTTTCCCCATTCTGTTGCTTCTTCCTCGCCTTGCAATATCTTCAAGATCTGTGGTCAAGAGTCAAAGATTTTGGGATATGGGTATGGTATGGCAGAGCAAGGAGTATACAGGAACAGAGAGATTAGCTTACAAGGCTAATTTCAGGACGAGCTTGAGGAGTACGTCTAATGCAAAGGGTTGCAGCTAACACCATTTTCTCGATTACATCATGATTTTCGTTACTTCCTAGATTCGTATCCAGCAATTGACAGAACTTTCCACTCTCTAAAATGGGTTTTGCCTGAAAATCAAAGCAAAACAGTCACTCTCATTGCAGTAACAGAAGAGAAATAGATGATTTATTTGCTAACTTATGCTCTATGTTGTATAGAAGCACCCTTCTAAACAAACATTCTCCCGGTAGAACAGGCTGCATAAATGCTTACCCACATGACGAGACTCTCCTCGCCTTTAGGATAGTCACTGCAGATAGGTTTCCTCCCCGATAGGAGCTCAAGCAAGACAACACCAAAGGCATATACATCAATTTTTTCAGTTACTTTACCATGCATGAAGTACTCTGGCGCGAGGTAACTGCCACAGAAGGAAAACTAAGAAAAATAATGACACAAAGTTATATAAGAGTACGTAGTAAATAAGCAGATCACATACCCAAACGTTCCGGCAATACCCATGCACGGTATATGCTGTGAAGCATTTGAAGCCATGCTAGCAAAGCCAAAGTCTGACAGCTGAACCAGAATATAAAATGTAAACCAAACGATTAAGATATGACATCCTCCAAAGCCAGTTCTAGTGTTTTAAGATTCAATATATCCATTGAAGCAAATCATACTAACAAAATGCTACCTGTGGCTCAAAATCGTCTGACAGAAGAACATTGGAAGATTTCACATCACGGTGAATCACTGCCGGGTCATGATCATTATGTAGATAGTTTAGTGCCTCAGCAATACCAACTGCAACTTTATATCTCTCCAGCCAGCCAAAAGTAGTTGCATCCATTCTATTACCTAAATCAACAAAAGGAACACCCAGTCAAATTTGAGAGCAATCTAAATAAGTTCTATGATGCAATAGAGCAGAGGAAAATACTAATGTCATTAGTTACCATGAAGGTTCTCATCGAGGCTTCCCTTTTGTAGATAGTCATACACCAATATCAAATTATTATTCTCAAAGCAGAAACCAAAGAGAGAGATTATATTATTGTGCTGTAAACTTGTGATAACTTCAATTTCCAGCATAAATTCCTTCAACACATCTAGAGAAGGCTTCAAGAGTTTGATAGCCAGTTCCCTTCCGTCTGAGAGGCACCCTCTATAAACATAACTACTACCACCTTCCCCAATCAAGTTCTCTGGAGATAAACATGATGGACCCATTAGCCAAGGACGGAAAAGTAAGTTAAACCAAAACCAAATGGGATGAAAAGAGACGTACTGGATGAGAAGTTTGAAGTTATTGAAGAAAGTTCCTCGTATGTAAATAATCTACACGTGGAAGAGTATCTCTCGTGTAGACCCTCCAGCTCTTTTGGAATGATACTTGATCCACTGCATGGGGAAAGTGGACTGGATATAGATTCAGAATAAGATTGTAGAATGGAATCATCTTCACCATCAAGACTGGAAGAGCAATCTTCAGCACCAACGAAATGTCGCTGTTTCTTGTCAGGATGGATTACAGATGCCAAATGACGTCCTCGCAGCCTTGAAATCCATTGAAGTAAAGCCATCTTAGCAGAACTTTGGCTTGAGCTTTTACGTTTACAAAGAAATAGTCGGCGAAGAAAAGGCCATCCTGGCCTTGACTGAAGTGAACATGAATTATTCTCACTAGTTTGTATCGGCACTAAAGCCAGCGTATCATCTACACCCAAAATCTCAGGAGAATGAAATGATGAAGAACAACTAGTTTTCATCCGGTGTGAATTCACTATTGCTGAACTCAATCTATCTGTCACCTTTGACGATTCGATACAATTGTTTGATGATCCACAAAATGAAGGAGTATCCATCCTTGAGTCAAAGTCACCTGTAAATCACCATAGCACAAAGCCAACCAGATCAATCAGTACTCAAATCAAAGCAACTTGAACCACTACAATCTTGGAAATGGCTCATACCCGTGCCAATTGATACTCTGCGGAACATGATTTTGCCACTCTTAAGAGCAAAAATGGAAACATCCTTAGCTAGATTCCTAGCACAATACTTTGCCACAGAGGCTGATGAACGAATTGTGTGATGCTTCTTTGATGAACCCACAATCAAACTTGCTGCTCTACACGATTTCGCTTCCTCCACCAGAATTTTCCTAGCAGATTTTCCTCGACGAACCTTTAATTTCAAATTTACCTGTACAACATTCATCAGGTTCAAAAAATTTGTTCCTAATTCCATTATCAGGCGTAATTTTTACGTTTAGACTCAATTTCCAGTAACCCAAAATTACCAACCAAAAATGGAAAAAAAACTTGCCTGTTTCAAGTTACAGAAGCTCTCATACACATCAAGCATGGAATCAAAAGTCTTAACAAGAGCAATGAGCGACGCTGAGCCCTCTGCGAAATTCCCAGAGAAAAAGAACATATAAATTACAAAAAAATTGATGAAACATGAAAAAAGGAAGAACACAATGAGGTACGAACCGACGGCGTAGTCGAGGACGTGAAGAGCAACGATGCGATCTCCGGGACGCGCCACGTTCACCAGTGCCCACGTCAACACTTCCCTACTCTGGTCGTCAGGTTTCACGCCGACGATTACCAACGCCGCCTCTTCCTCCGAAGCATTGCCGCATACTCCGGCCGATTCCATCACTCCCTCCTCTTCTTCTCTTCCTCCCGGTCAAACTTACGATCCACACACACTCTCTCTCTTGCTCTCGAAGTAGCGCACCTCTCTCTCTCTCTTTGTCGTTTTGTGGTTGGGGCAAAGAAGGAAGGGAGCGAATCACGTTAACTGTCTATAGGAGAAATATGGCGATGTTTGTGTCCTTTGGTTTGAATGAATCCGGACCGTTCATTGCCCATGATCGGAGGATTAAAATTAATTATATAAAAATAATAAATATTATGCATTTTGCACGAGGGAATAATAACGGGATGTCACTATCAATGCCTTAAAATCGTCACTTAATTACCTTATGATTTTTTTGTAATCAATTAATTAAAGAATTAATTGCTTTATCAATTGTTTACGTCCATTTGATCATCATCGTGATTCATGAGTCATGACTTGGATTGGACCTTTTATTTTAAATACCAATAAAGTTAAAGTGCAAAAGATTATAAAAACAAAAAGGAAAGGAGAGAGATGTAGAAAACCAGTTTCACACTATCATAATACCACATATTAATTAAATAAATTATTGGATATTAATGAATAAATAAATATATAAACTTGGTGGGCACGATGATATATATATATACACATATATATTGGGACGTGGAATAGAACCGCTGAGCGAGATCTACGGTAATTTCCTAAAGAGGAGAGAGACCGTGTATGTTTCTTTTTTAATCATTATTAGGTGATATTCGAGCTACGCACGGATCTGTGATTATTAAAATATGATTATCATGTAATTTGTATAAGATTTTTAAAATTGATATGCATACGGGCAATATGAATACAGAGAATGAATTTTTTAATGTATGAATTAGATATATAGATGTATAAGTCCAAGAGAAAAGTAATAGTGAAGGTTTTTGCAGTGCACTTGAAATTATTAACTATAAAATGACACAAAAAAAGATATTTCATGATTTGAAACGCAATGTTTTGATGATTGTTCTTCTTATCCTTGTCTGCATAAATATTAAGGTTTAAATGTAACCAACACTACAAAAAAACACGCTAATTCCAACGGACGGGGGCAACGGATCCGTCCGTTGGAAACAAATTCTAACGGATAGCAACAGATATGTTACTGCTTTCAACGGGAGAGAATCCGTTGCAATCCGTTGGAATCTTTTAACGGATTTTAACGGAACATTGCTGTTACAAAATCCGTTAAAAATCCGTTGACACTTTGCGACGGATTGTAACGGATAATATCCGTTGGACATATCCGTTGCAAGACCGTTAGAAACCGGGGGAAATATTCTGACGGTCATCCGTTACAAATCGTAACGGATGGCCGTCGATATTGTTAATTTCGAGGTCCAACCGTCGAAATAAATTCGTGAGACGTTGTAACGGGCTTCCGTTACAATTTGTAACGGATGGCCGTTGATATAGTTAATTTCGAGGTTCAACCGTCGAAATAAATTCGTGAGATCTTACAACGGCCATCCGTTACATATGCCAACGGATGTCCGTTGAACATTTCACTATAGATATTGTTGAATCTAAAACAATATCAACAATATCATTATCAACCGATATGATATACTCACTACCAAAATCAAGTATCTTTTGTCTCAATGGTTGAATCCAAAACAGCTTTGATAAATTTTCTTACCGGTGGTAAGAGGAAGTTTATTAAGGTTGTTTTGCATTCGATCATTGAGATAAAGGTAGTGGTTTTGATGACGGATAATCTTCTTCTCGTGCGACCATTTCTCCATCTCGCATCAATCGCCTCTCATCTCCTTCTCGTGCGACCACTTCTCGCCTCCATCGTATCTCGTCTCCACCACCTCTCGCCTCCTTCGCTTTGTCTCTTCGATCATATACTACCACTTCCATCGCCAGGCCTATTAGCTTGTATTTCTCTGCCAATCGATTTGCCATTTTTGCTTCTTCATCTGTCTGCCATGGAAGCTTCGGATATGTATTAGGTGATGAATCTTAACTTGTTTTCCAGATCTGGCTTTTGGGAGTAATTTCACTACAAAAAAACACGGAGTTTCCAACGGACGGGGCAACGGATCCGTCCGTTGGAAACTTTTACCAACGGATTGCAACGGATGTGGGGGAATTGCAACGGGCAGAGATCCGTTGCATATCCGTTGCATTTTGCAACGGAGTTGTAACGGATATCATCCGTTAGACAATCCGTTGTAAGTCCGTCACAAATTTTAACGGATTGCAATGGAAAACATCCGTTAGCAACGCCCGTTGGAATCTCCGTTAGAAGGTGTTCTAACGGTCGTCCGTTACACATTCTAACGGATAGCCGTTAGAAAAAGCAACTGATAACCGTTGATTTTGTGAATTTCGAGGGCACCAGTTTAAATAATTTCACGTGAACCTGCAACGGCTATCCGTTGCAATTTCCAACGGACATCCGTTGGAACGTTAGTTATTTAGATCTTACCAACAAGTGCGTCAAACCATCAACAACAAAAACATTTTCGAAAAAATGTCGTCGTCTTCGAATCGAAATATATATAGATCAAGGGAGTGGATGTATAGAAGAAAAGATCCTGTAACCGAAGAGATTACGCAAGAATTCTTACACGGATTAGAGCAATTCATGAGTTTTGCATCGATGCAGCCTTTGTGTCAAGAACGGGGGACAATGTTATGTCCATGCAAAAGATGCAAAAACATGAAGTTTCGAAGTCAAGAAATTGTTTGCAAACATCTGTATAAGGTGGGTTTCGTTGAAAATTACGAAATTTGGTTTTTTCACGGCGAAGATTGCGGTGTTAGAGATAGTGTGCAAGATGCACAAGTACAACGAAATGAAGAAGTTATTTATGAAGAATCAACGACCAATCCATATGTGGAAATGGTGTCAGATGCTTTTCCTGGAGTTGTTAATGAACAAACGCATGAAGAGATGCCGAACATCGATGCACGTCGATTCTTCAACCTATTGGATTCGGCGAAACAACCTATATATGAAGGTTGTCGTGAAGGTCAGTCTCGTTTATCTTTATCTTCAAGATTGATGAGTATTAAAACAGACTACAATGTGGCTGAAAATTGCATGGATTCATTTTGTAAAACAATGCGGGAATATTTACCGGAAAATAACCAAGCTCCCGAGACATACTACGAAACGAAGAATGTGTTAAAAGATTTGGGAATGCCACATGAGAAAATTGATGTTTGTAGAAACAGTTGCATGTTGTTTTGGGGAAATGATAAAGACTTGTTGGAATGCAAGTTTTGCGGTGCAAGCAGATTTCGGCCTAAAAAACCATCTTCACGGAAATGCGTACCATACAAGAAAATGTTTTATATGCCTGTAGCAAACAGGTTGAGAAGGTTATATGAATAAAAAAAACCGCTGCAGCAATGAGATGGCACGCCGAACACTCCACGACCGAAGGTGTAATGCAACATCCATCGGATGGTCAGGCTTGGAAAGATTTCAATGTAATATTTCTCGAGTTTGCACGTGAAACGAGAAATGTTTATCTTTGCCTGTGAACGGATGGTTTTAGTCCCTATGGACAATCGGGAAGTCAATATTCCCTCTGGCCGGTGATTTTGTCTCCTTATAATTTACCTCCCGAGATGTGTTTGAAAAGAGAGGTAATGTTTATGACGTTGCTTATTCCAGGACCAGAACATCCGAAGAAAAGTTTCGATGTATTTTTGCAGCCCTTAATTCATGAATTACGACAGTTATGGAATGAAGGAATCATTGCTTATGACGTCAGTACTAAGCAAAATTTCAGATTGAAAGCGGTCTTGTTGTGGACAATTAGCGATTTTCCTGCGTATGGAATGTTATCAGGATGGAGCACGCACGGAAGATTAGCATGTCCTTATTGTATGGAGGATACAGATTCATTTCGACTAGTACATGGTAAGAAACCATGTTGGTTTGATTGTCATAGAAGATTTCTTCCTCGTGGTCATGCTTTCAGGAGAGATAAAAAACATTTTCGGAAGAACGTGGTTCAAAAAAAAGAGGCACCGTGCATGCAAACCGGAACACAAATCCTTTACGAAAGATTGAACACAATGGAGGATTTACAAGAATCAGTAGAATGCGGTGGAGATCGTGGGCATCGTAAACCAAAAGGTCAAGGTGAATGGCATAACTGGTATAAACGTAGTATCTTTTGGGAACTACCATACTGGAAATCATTGATATTACGTCATAATTTAGATGTTATGCATATCGAGAAGAACTTTTTCGATAACATCATAAATACTGTTTTGAATGTGACGGGTAAAACGAAAGATAATATACAATCGAGGAAAGATTTGAAGTCAATATGCCGACGACCAGAGTTGGAATTACGGGATGGAAGGTCACCTATCCCAGTATTCAGATTGTCTAGTCCGGCCAAAACAGCATTATTAAAGTGGTTAAAAGAGGACGTTAAGTTTCCCGATGGATATGCATCGAACATTGCTCGGTGTGTGGATATTGTCGGTTCGAGGCTGATCGGTTTAAAAAGTCACGATTGTCACGTTTTCATGCAGCGGCTCATTCCAATCGCATTTGCTGAGCTCTTACCACGTAATGTTCACGATGTGTTATGCGGAATCAGCATATTTTTCAGAGATATATGTTCGAGAAATTTAAAAGGTGATGACTTGGAAGTAATGAAAAACAATATCTCTGAAGTATTATGTGCATTGGAAAAGGTTTTTCCGCCTTCATTCTTCGATGTCATGGAACATTTGCCAATACATTTACCAGATGAGGCAATACTCGGTGGGCCAGTTCAATTCAGATGGATGTATCCTTTCGAAAGGTTCTTCTTTCATTTAAAGAAAAAAGCAAAAAACAAAGCAGCGGTCGAAGGCTCTATTGTTAAACAATACTTGCTGGAAGAAATCACATATTTCAGCACATTTTATTTCGAGTCGCATATTCAGACGAAAGAGCGACGTGCAGCGGATGATCACACAAATTATCTGTATCAATATAATCCGCAGTTTGGCACAATTCCTGACATGTTTACACCGATTGGACGTACAGGAGGAAAATCCGATGAATATTGGTTAACACCTGAGGAGTATAATCATGTCCACACATATATACTACTTAATTGTCAAGAGTTATTACCGTTCGAAAGGTATGTACATGGTACATATTATAATTTCAATCTTTATATTTATATATATATATGAAAATATAACGTATTTTCATTATTCAGGATATTTGACGAAGAAGTGCTTGGTACATATCCTCATCTAAATGCAAATGAACTCACAGACATGAAAGTTCAACATTATGGATCGTGGTTTAGAGACTACGTAAGTACTCGTACACACATTTATGTAAATTAATTGCATATAAGAGTATTAATTTGTTTTTTTATACATACAGGTGAAATGTTCTGATGAAAGACATCCTACGTGGATAAAAGATTTGGCTAATGGTCCCGCACGAAATGTCATGTGTTGGCCAATCTTGTTTACTCGCGGCTACACGTTCCACACGTACGAACACGGAAAACATAGAAGCACATACAACTATGGAGTTTGCGTTAATAGTGATATAGAGGGTGATAACTTCTACGGTATTTTGCACCAAATCATACAACTGGAATATGCCGGTCTCGTTGGGTTGAAGGTTATGCTTTTTAAATGTCAGTGGTTTGACCCAACCGTAGGACGCGGAATACGAAAAAACCGTTGGGGAGGAATTGACGTCAACCCGGCACGACAATATGGTAAGTATGATCCCTTCATCACAATAGATCAAGCAGATCAAGTATGTTACGTGCAATATCCAACAACATTGAAACGTCGAAGAGAGGAGTGGTGGTCCGTAGTAAAGATCAAGCCACGAGGGATCATAAGCTCTGATGACAAAGAAGATCCGTTGCAACCCGATCATCCGCAGCCGATTCGTTTAATTGATACAAATCGCGAGGAGATTCTTGCGAGGAATGACATAGACGGAGAACTCATACGCGATTATGAAGACGTTGAACCGGAAGATGCTGAAGATGAAAACGGCGATGAATTCAATGAACAAGCGAAAGACGACTCGCCCATCGAAGAATCTACTGAAGAAGAAATGTAAATACAATAATGTTTATTATGTTTATGTGCAATACATGTATATGATTTGTAATTAATGTAAATGACGTAAAATGTCAATGAACGATGTTATATAAACAATGTTGACGTTCGCCCGTTGAAACTATTAACGGTTGTTGAATTCGCACCCGACACTTAGAAAAAATTTAAGGATTCCCAACAGTCCCAACGGATATCCGTTGCAAATGGTAACAGATAACCGTTGGCCCGTTGCAAGGGTAAATTCGCACCCGACACTTAGAAAAATTTCTCGATTTTCACAGTTCCCAACGGATATCCGTTAGAATGTGTAACGGATATCCGTTGGAAAGTTGTAATGGTAAATTTCCGCCACATTGAAGCCACGTGTTACTTTCCAACGGACGTCCGTTAATGCTTGTAACGGATGCCCGTTGGAAAAAGTAAGCATTACTGCCGAATTTGCAGCTTTTCTTAACCGTTTTTCAGTGGTTGATATCGATGCCTTGATCGATGATTTCGATGGGCGTCTAACCCTTCCGATCATCGATTCCGAACGTTCTCCTGGAACGTTATGGTAATTTTAATGTAATTGTTATGAATTTCATTTAAATTGCGTAAATATTACTAACTTGATATTTTGCTATGCAGGTTTGATGAGAGTGATGTCTTAAGACACACAAATAACAACATGATTCAAGGATCGATGCAAGACGATCTGTTTTACTCCTGGCAAGTTACGCCAGAAGTTGTGCGCCAGCGATGGTGGCGCACTTTTGTGGTAAGTTTTATTAATTATATTTGAATTTTAAAATTAAAAATATATATTTGAAAACTGCTAATTATATAATTCTGTTTGCAGCGTTCATACAGATGGCGCCGAATTCATACAACGCGCATCTTCACTGCATGGGTGCGCGATATGCAGATTCGGTTGCGCATCATGATGAATGGTGCGAAGCGGAACTACTACGCCAACAACATCAGACCGAAATGGGCAACCGAAACGGTCTTCAACAAATTGATTGAGCATTGGGAGTCCGCATCATTCAAGGCCAAGAGCGAGAAGGCTAAACAAAATCGCTACGGTGAGAAGGTTCCCGGAGATGGTCCCCATCGCCATACTTCGGGATCAAAATCATTCGCGAAAAGAAAAAAAGAATTGGTAAAATTTAAATTATTTAAATTTTTTATTCATTTACATATTTATCTAACAAAAATTTTTTATATTGTAGACGCAACGGATGGGAAGAGAACCGACTCTTCTTGAAGTGGTATTAGAAACCCACGCAAAGAAGAAGTCGGTTGTCGGGGAAGAGGCTGAAGAACCGGAACTCGTCGATCCTCGAGCGACCCGAACCGTGAGAGCTGTGACGGAGAAGATCACACAGCAATCTCAGGCTTGCGGTTCAAGCCCCGACGACCTCAGTCCTTTACAAAAGGACCAAATCTATTTAGAGGTAATAATTTATTATTTTGTTTCTAAATTATTAATATAATTTGTTAAATTCTAACGTTACGATTATTTGTTTTGTAGTCGGTGAAACCGTATAAGGGACGCCTGTACGGTCTCGGAGCGCTTCAAAAGGACATCCTCGAAGACGTAACGTCCGTACCTCCATCGGTCCAAGAGAGTTTTTCCCAACAACGGCGGATCGAAGAACTCGAAGCACAACTTCGAGAACAACGAGCTGCAACGGCGCAACAATCAGTGAAGATACAACATTTGGAGAGCGTCATTGAGTTGTTGTCGGGCCAGGTGAGGGGATCAACACCGCAGCAAGAACCGGGGCTCGATTCGGATGCAACTCCGTCTCGAGGGGATGGTGGTGGTGATAGTAGGGATGATAACGACACAATCGACCTAAATGATTTGTAATAGGAAATAGTTTTAATTTTAGGTGGTTTGTAATATAATTTTGATATTTTTATTAAAAACCTTTTAGTTTTAATTTTTTTTATTTTTTTTTTTCAAATGTTGCAACGGGCATCCGTTGGAACTGCTAACGGTCTTCCGTTGCTATTTTTTTCCCGCCAAATTGTTTCACACCCTTTTGCAACGGACATCCGTTGCAACCGCTAACGGGCTTCCGTTGAAAAATATTTTTCCCGCTAAATCTTCCCGCCAGTTTGCAACGGTCATCCGTTGCAATCTCCCGCCACGTGGCAACGGATGTCCGTTGCAAAGATTTCCGATTTTGCAACGGACCGCCGTTGCACACCAACGGCCGTCCGTCACAACGTTTTGCAACGGTGATCCGTTACTATTATTCTAACGGCTTATTCCGTTGATAGTCCGTTGCAATTTCGTAACGGATAATATCCGTTGGAATGCCGTCACGAATTGCAACGGATCCTCATTTGCAACGAACTTTTCGCGACGGACGGAAATCCGTTGGTGTCCGTTGGAAACGGCTGTTTCCAACGGATTTTTGGCAATTTCTAACGGATTCGTCCGTTGAAAATCGCCAGTTTTTTTGTAGTGCAAAGACTCGTTATTAGAAGTTGTTGAGACGAAAAATATTTGGGTATTTTCAAAACGTACCTAAGCTTGAATTTCCTGATTGGTTTTAGTTGTGGATCTATGTAGATGTTGGTGGAGCAGGGTAGACGTAGTGTTAAAACATATGTGGGATATATTTAAAAAGAGTTAGAACGAATTATATTGAAGTAAATATATATATATATATATAAAAATATATGGTATATAGTGTTTTTATTACTTTTGATCATAATGGGAGTAATGACTGTAATGATCATGATAGTTTCTTTGACAGTCATTCGAGTAGCAATTAAACGAAAATGAAAAGCAAGTTCGTCAAACATGATTATTTTCACAGAATGTTATCTGTTTTTGAAATGTTGAACGGTGGTAAGTTAGTCGGTTAATAGAAGAAATAAGAAAATAGGTTAATAAAGTAATAATATTAAACTAACCTATTCAATAACAATCGGATCGCAATTTTTTTATCGGAGGTTGGTAAGCGCAAATTTGATCCTTCTATAGCAATGAAGAGGCCAACAACATCTGTAAGTTTTAACGGGCAATAAATGAGTTTAGTAGTAAATAAGTAGTATATTTAATATGTTGTAAATGTATTTACCTGATACAAACTCTCTGCGGACGGCCAATCCAACCAATTGTCGGTATGAACGCATATTCAACTTGTATGTCGGAATCGTATGAATCGCGTCAATCACTTTTTGAACAAATGTGTATGCTCTAAAAGATATGCGCATAATATTTGTGGTTAACTTGTAGTGACCAACATTCAGGAGAATTGATAAATTTTTTAGGATAAATTTATCTCCGTCTTTTTTTTTTGGTGGTCGTATTTAGAAACATCAAGAAGAGATATATGTCCTTCAATGGCAGATCCCTGCAATTATATTATATACATGGCCGACGATGAGAGGAAAAGAAAATGGGAGGTCACCACAGGAGGTGAAGGCTTAGGGAAGAGTGGCTATTTTTTTGTTGTAAAAATTGAAAGAGGAATGCAGGGAGAAAAATATGGATTCATTTACTTTGTAGAAAATTAATTATATAAAAGGCGATAAATTTTATATGAAAACCAAAAATAATTCGATATAAATATGGAATCGGGAAAAAAAATTTGGATGTTTGGTTGGGGTCGATTTCTTATTTTTCTGTGTTTGAGACAATAACGTTATCAATCATATACAAATTCGTTGTGGAGGTAAAACATACCACAAGCAATGGATATCGCTAAGGTAAAGGCGATTTATTCTTAAATCATTCGATGTTGGCGGCGAGCTATCGGTCTTGGTGCAGCAACCGGCAAGCCTCTAAGGAGGAATGTTTGTGAAGTTTGTGGTTTTGGAATGGTTCTATCCCATAAACCTGATCCATATTGATTAGGTTTAACACACATCATAATGACATTTTACGAATATACCTTGCAGGTTGGTCTAACATATGCAAATATGGAAGTAATAGATTGGGGATGGAAGGGAAAATGTGGAGTTAATATCCGCTAATTCATTTCAGGCATGGAAAAAAACGTATGTACAACATTGAGTGTGCAATGACATGAACATTATTTTTAAAAATCACAATACCCAACGACCACAAAGAGAACGATAGAAATCCAATTTAAAAGCAGAAAACTTTGAATAAGTTGAAGTGAATAAAAAAAAACAAAGTGACATGTCAATTCACTCGAATTGATAACATGTCAATAAGTTGTTATCTCTGATTTTCGTGTTTGAATTTTGTTGGGGCTACACAGCTAACGTGAATTGATATCATGTCAATTCATTATCATAATTGTAGTTAAAGCCGATAAAAAAATGGCAGTTTGTTCGTAGGAAGTGAAGATTGTTGTATATGTTAATATTTTAGTCAAACACGCAAATAAACCTTTTAATTACCTATGAGAATATCCCATAAGATATCAAAAAAAAGCTTCCTTGGAAGTTTCCAAAAGCGAATCATCCCGGCCGACGAGAGGTCCCTTACTCAGTCCCACGAATGCCACGGATGATTCCTAGCCCACTCCTCTTTCTCGACTCAATCTTCGGATGCCAATATCTTTGTCTTCTTATTAAAACGAATTGAAGTCTCTTCCTTGTTATATTTGTCAACCAGAGCTATGAACGGCTTCTCGCATATTCTGCTTTTCATTTGAAGCGTCTCATTATATGCTTATAGATAACTGCTTCACCAAAATAAAAGCGCTATCACAATATGATTCAACCACAATCCTCATAAAACAAGCATTAAAAACCAATCAGATTGGTTCGAAAAATTGATCAAAATTTGATGCTAAAGAAGATTTGAACCAATTCCCAGAAACAAAATAAATAATAACCATAAAACCTTGAACATGTAAAAAAATGGCTAACAGTGCTGCCACAGGCTTCTACCGAGAGCATCCATACAAAGAACAACCATCTTATCAGCCCTAACATCCAATCACAAAAACAAAAAACTGAATAAATTATTTCCTAATGACTCGAGTTTGTCCGGTGAAGCAAAACTCCACGCACCCACTTGATCAAAAGTTTTGGAGATAGACCTTGATTCAAAGTCGTAAAAAAATGAAAACATAGAATCAGTAACAAATCTAAAGAAAGCGACACGAAACACAACTGAACAAATCCATAGCCTTCGCAAGAGCGGTGTTGTAAGCGACACGAAAAATCCAAACACAAATCAAAGTTAAATCGACTCAATCAGCTCAACAAAGAAATCCAAACATGAAGCAGAGTTAAATCGACTCAAGCAACTCAACCAAGATATCCAAACATGAAGCAGAGGAAAAACGACTCAATCAACTCAACCAAGACATCCAAACATAAATGAGAGGTAAGTCGACTCAATCAACTCAACTAATAATTCCAAAATGACGTACAATGCTAGCAGGGGTTTCAACTGAAAGCCGCCACTTTCTTCGAAGCCCATGCCAACAATTTTCCCCTATTTCCGCGGCACATCCTGCACCGAGTCCATCTGCAATGGCCTGTAACCGATTTGAAGATCGATTTTGGTGCCAGAATTTGAAACAGAGAGGAAAAAAAGGAAACAACAGCCATTAACAAATATAAAGAAATCAACACGAAAAACAACGGAACAAATTCACAGCTTGCGCAATAGTCTTGTCGTGAGAAACCAAGAAAGCCAAACGTAAATCAGAGTTAAATTTACTCAATCGACTAAAGCAAGAAAAAAAGGCTTACAGTGACACCACAAGTTTCCCCGAGATCATCATTCTTCTTCGCAGCCTACGATTGCAAATCCAATTTATCAGAACCAGTGTAAGCATCTTTTTTCACAAGTAGATATGAAGTTGAATTGCTAAATAGTTCAGGTCAATTAATTCACAAACCTTATGTCCTGGGGGACTAATATGGTATATGCAGAAATTATGATGCAGCATGGATTCGAATCATGATGTATCTGATAAAACAAAAAAAAATGTAGAATCAAATAACGCATGGAAGCATCTAAATAAGATGTTAATACCGTTGGAATTCTGCACTTGTATAAGATCAGCATGAACCAATGGAATAATGAAATGAACCTGGATTCTGAGAGATAAACCTCAGAGCTGGGATTTAAGGTTGTAAACCTTTTCGATCATATATCGGGTTCTGCTAAGGTCTTTTGCCATCACTGTAATAGCTCCCTATAGGCGGCAAAGCTAGGTTATCAGACTTAAAATGAAATTTAAAAAAAATGCAGCGAATATTGCCCAATGATTCAAAATGATCTAGTGAAGCGAAAGCTAACTCACTAACGTAATCAATGGTTTTGGAGCCAGACACTAAAAACATCTGAACAAACCCAAAAGCATTCGTAATAGCCTTCTGCATGAGCAATCAAGAAATCAAAAAGTCAATCAGAATTAAATAGATTCAATCGACTCAACCAAAATATCCAAAAATGGTTTACAGTCGTACCACATTGTTCCACCGAGACTCTCCACCTTCTCCGTAGCATGGATTCGAGACATGATGTATCTGATAAAACAAAAAATGTAGAATCTAATAACGCATGACATCATCTAAAATTATGTTAGTACTGTTGGAATTATGCACTTGTATAAGATAAGCATGAACCAATGGAAGTAATGAAATGTACCTAGATTCTGAGAGATAAACCGCGGAGTTGGGATTTAAGGTTGTAAACCTCTCTGATCAGATATCGGGTTCTGCTAAGGTCTTTTTCCATAACGGTAACAGCACCCTGTAGGAAAGATGCAACAAAATAATTTGAGTCATGGATAAGCGGCCAAACCATGGGCCAACCGTTAGGGGACTTAAAACTGTGAAAAATATTTCACAGGCAATAAATATTGATTAGTAATCATATAAAATAACTTAAAATACAGTTCATGTAGCATTAAAAGTTTGCATGAATGATACTCAGATAATAATGATAGACGTTCCCGACATAATTTGCTGCAAAATAATGCAGACACTAAATAAAAAGTAGCACGACGATATGCCCAAAACTTGAAGTGTAAATGCAGGACACGGACTGAGGAACCAAACAAACTATCCCAGTGTAAATGCGGCGATTGCAAGCTGCAATGAGAGAAATGTATTGAAACCCTACCTTAATGGAGGAGCTCAAACACCGTTGAAAAAGCCTACCTTAATCGAGGATCTTACGCGAATTCCATCGGTTGCTGGGTACATTCTTTCCTGTGTATCACCAGCGCAACATACTTTCAGATTCCAACCGACCGCAGCCTTCTAAAGCGATGCAAAACAATTAATCACAGTGATCTGTAAAAGATGAGAATTATGTGTGGGTTATAGAGATGGATTCAAAACGATGCAAAACAATTCAAACACAATCGATATCATGCTCAATAAATTGCTCTTTGTAGGTGCTCTTCCGCTCATCAATTGGAGGTTCTTCCATGTTATCTACTGGATCCACATGAGAGATGGATAGTGGCGAACCCTGTCAAACGACAACAATGGAGGAAATGTGACCTAACAAACCGTGGAAAACCTGTAGAGAGAGAAAGACAATAGAAGGAACATAATAAACCATCAATATCAACGGCGGTAGAAGTTCCATGTCATAGGAATGGAGAGGACATGAGATTGCCCCCATCTTTGGTGGAAACCATTGCTGAAACCGTCGATTCACCAGCGGTTGAAGTTCGGTGGCGTAAGGATGGAGGGAGCATGAGATGATCCCAATTTCTGGCGAAAACCATTGCTTAAATTGTCGATAGCACCGACAAAAGCTCCATGGTGTAGGAATGGCGAGAACATGAGTTTTTTCCAGTTATATGAAGACATATATGAAGAAAATCGATTACAGTTATATGAAGACATATATGAAGACATATACCCCAAACGACCAACATGAACAAAATATATTACAATTATAAAAAGATCGAAAGAAAAAGGTGTGGAATCTTAAATCAAACATGATCAGATTCTACAAACAAATTCGTTACCTTAAGATCACATAATTGTGCAGATTATCTGGCCGATTATAATACAACAAATAATACCTTAAGAACATCCACTTCATCGCACCCACAAACCCTAAACGGACCATACGAACATGTAAACATTCCAAATCGATTACGATTAAACTAAAGACACATATTCTGAAACTGGAATAAAGAATAACCTGCTTATCCATGTCGGGGAAAAGTGGGGCAAGGTGATCGAGGAGGAATGAAGATGTCGGCGGGCTCCCAGGCGAAAAACGAATCGGAGGAGACGAAGAAAATCAACGAATTTTCTTGGAGACAGGAGGCGAAGCGGTGGACAAAGCCTCGAACAGAGGTTTCTTCCCGCAAACTATCGAAGACATGTTATCTGCTTCCCCTCTCTTATTCTTCTTCCTTCATATTTTCTCCCGGTCTCCCTCCCTCTTTTTCTTCCCTTATTTTTTCCTCGGATTGTCGGAACTCAGCGACCCTCAGAAGAAATCTAGAGAAAAAAAACAGAAATCTAAGGAAGAAGAAGAAGGAAAAAGGCTGAAAATTTTCGATTTATAAAAGCATGGAAAAGTTATTGTAACTTCCCCTAATTCTCATATGATCTCTCGTTGCCTCACCTTGTGATTGCCTCCTTTGTGCAGCCTCACGTATCAATGGAAGTGAAACCTTAAAAGCACTGTCGCTGACCGTAGTTGGCAGATTGCAAGAATGGCGATAACTAGGCGGAAGCTTCTTCTCCCACACAGAGTCCGACGATGCCGCGACGCGAAAGGCCGATTCAGGCGAGCGAGATTACAAATCTCCGCCGCTCATCCGCATGGCCGCCTTCATCATCCTTGATATCACCGATCATGTTGGAATCGGTATCTCGGGTTCGAATCGGTGCTGTTTGGATTATACTGAATTCGGGTTCCATGAGTAAATGTTGAATCGGTACCTCGGGTTCCATGAGTAAATGTTGTCAAAGTGCAGTGAATCTGTTGAAGAGGGAAAGGGAAAAGATGAAGGGCATGTTTGAATTATTCGGTTTCTAAAGGGTATTTTAGGTTTTTTCCCTCCCTTTGCTGATGTGGCAGCATGAGAGGGAAGGAAAAAACCTATCTTTTATATTTATGATTATCATAATCAAGCATGGCTACTAATGGGCGTATTAAGAACATATAATTAGTAATTTACCTTCTAAAGTATTAAATAGTAAATGCGATCGAACTAAACCGAATAAAAAATCATTTTTTACAATTATTGAATACCATCAAATTACAACACATATCAATGATGAAATGGTAGAAATAAAAATATAGTTAGGATTTGTACAAATTCAGAAGTTTATCAAGACCGAAGTAAACCGGTCCGGTACAGTGTAGAGATTCCACAAGAGGAAAGTACTTCTTTATACCAAATTTGGGAACTCTAAAAGCAATGGTGTGAAAAGAATGATAATTCCGAGGAAGAGGGAATTGAAGGTTTTGATACAACTGTACAGAGATAAACATATATAAAGATTTCATGAATTTATCTGTAGATTAGATTATATTCATCTCTTTAATCAAGCAGGCAATGGTTCTTCAAGAACTGCACCAAGAATGTGACAAAACAACAAAGAATCAGGAGTGTAAACCAGACAGAATGATTCAGTTGATTCGTGTGGGAAATATATGAAGAAAGGCGAAAAGCAGAACCTTTTATCTTCGATGGAGCTTCAACATGAGAGATTTCCACTTTGGGTGCTTTGGTCGGTACATCAGGGAGATCAAGCTTCTCGGGTTCTTCAGACATTGCTTCTATCCTCGTAGGCACTTTAGGCAAGTCTTCAACAATGAACTTTAACAAACAAATAAAACAAATGTATATTCAAGATTATAGCAACTAAAGATGTCAAAAAATGCACTAAACATGCGTAAATCACATATGATATGATACATACCTCTGCTAAAATCTCCCCCTCGTCTTCCACGTATAGTTTTTCACCCAATATGGCATTCAGTTCCTAAAATCCAATCCATTTAGAGGGTTTAGTATAGGGGTGGCCAATCCGGGTTAACCGGATCGAATCGACCCGGATCGACCCGACAAACACGGATCGTTTACGAAACGGATAACCCTAAAAATCCATATGAGTTTAGATTTTAGAACCTGTTCGGATTCGGGTCGGTCTGATCCGGGTTAACCTAAAAAAAGAAACTAAATTCTAAATTCGGGTTCCTTGGGTTCTTCGGGTTAAACCCGAGGAATCCGCCGTCCCTGTTACTCTCTCTCTCTCTCTACCCGCCCGCACGCTCTCGCTGGCTCTCTCCATCTGCTTCAAACCGTCGGCCGACGACCTGGTTTTAGTCCGACTGACTGCTCCTCCTCACCTGCCGCCGACTCCGTGTGTCGTCCCCCCAATTCTGGTTCGTCTCCGATCCTGGTTCGTCGCTGATTCTGGTTCGTCCCTTCCGTGTTTCCGCCCCGATTCTGGTGAGTCCTTGCCGACTCCGTGTTTGTTCGTATATTCGTATATGGTTGTTCGTTCGTATATGGTTTTACTGATTATTGAATGGTTGTTTGTTCGTATATGGTTGTTCGTTCGAACTGATAAGATGGCAATGAAATCAAGATAAACTTGAACTAAATAGATTAAATTATGACTATTTTGATAACTAATTGCAAAGATAAAGCTTATCACTACTAGAAAATTGGAAATTAGGGACGGAATTTAGGAACCGACATTTCCGTTTCTAAATTTAGAAACGGATTCGACACGGATTAGGGACGAACAACGAAATCGGTCACTAATCCGTTCCCAAGTTTGGTACCGCCGCAGTCGTGTCTAATCCGTTTCTAAATGGGAACCGATTAGACACGGCACGCCATCCGTCTCCAAAATTGGAAACGGATGGCTTGCCCGTTTCCAAATTGGAAACGGATGGCATGTCCGTGTCTAAAATTGGAAACGGCGGGCCATCCGTTTCCAATTTTGGAGACGGATTTGAAACCGTCCCTAAATTTAGGACTTCAACAACAGATTTAGGGACGATTTAGGGACGATTTTTCGGAAAATTACTCTCTTAGTCCCTAATCCGTTCCTAATCCGTTCCTAAATAATCTATTTAACCCCTCAACCATTGATCCGTTTTTCATAAGCTACTCTCATATTTTTCACCCCATAACTTCTTTAGTGTTTGCGATATAATGGCATCTTCATCAAGATCGAACATTTTCGATTCTAGACAATGGATGTACAGAAGAATTGATCCAGAATCTCAAAGCGTATCGAAAGAGTTTATAGAAGGCGTCACACAGTTTATGACAATGGCGACGAATCAACAAGTTTACAAAGAAACGGGTACGTTGGTTTGTCCATGTGTGAAATGCAAGAATGAAAAATTTGTTAATGAGAGAACTGTTTGGAAGCATCTTTATTTAAGAGGATTTACCCCGAATTATTTCATGTTGTTATGTCATGGAGAAAAATTTGCACCACGACCTAGTAATGTTGTGGAAAACTTTAGGGGCACTATACATCATGATGAATTTGAGTCTTCTCAAGATGTAGAAATGAACCCCTATGTGGAAATGGTGCAAAATGTATTCCGTGAAAGAAACGAAAATATTGAAGAAGATCCGAATGAAGAAGCAAAAAGTTTTTTTGAAATGCTAGAAAGTGCTAGGAATCCACTTTATGATGGTTGTAGGAGTGGTTTATCACAGTTATCTCTGTCTGCACGTTTGATGAATTTGAAGACTGAAAATAATTTGTCTGAGAATTGCATGGATTCGATATTGCAATTAGTAAGAGATTATTTGCCAGAAGATAATAATGCAGTAGACTCCTATTATGAGACAAAGAAGATGATGCGATCTTTGGGTTTATTGCCATATCAAAAGATTGATGTTTGTCAAGACAATTGCATGATTTTTTGGAGAGAGACATCGGAGATGAGTAATTGTCTATTTTGTGGAAAAGATCGGTTTTATTTAACAAAGAATGGAAAATCGGTTCCATATCGTCGTATGTGGTACTTACCAATTACAGACAGATTAAAAAGATTGTATCAATCTGTGGAGACCGCAAGCGACATGAGATGGCATGCTGAGCATTCAAGTCAGGAAGGAGAGATGTGTCATCCCTCAGATGGTGAGGCGTGGAAACACTTTAACAAGGTATACCCTGATTTTGCGGCTGAGAGTCGAAATGTCTATTTAGGTCTTTGTACCGATGGTTTTAATCCATTTGGGATGTCTGGAAAGAATTATTCATTGTGGCCAGTTATAGTGACACCTTACAACTTACCACCGGATATGTGCATGAAACGGGAATTTTTGTTTTTAACAATAATGATTCCCGGGCCTAATCATCCGAAAAGAAGTTTGGATATATTTCTTCAACCACTTATTGAAGAATTAAAAGAATTATGGAATGGAGTTCAAGCGTACGATGTCTCGAGGAAACAAAATTTTATGTTACGAGGTGCTCTCATGTGGACAATAAGTGATTTTCCAGCTTATAGTATGTTATCTGGATGGACAACGCATGGTCGATTGGCTTGTCCATATTGCATGGAAGAAACAGATGCTTTTCAGTTGAAACATGGAAGAAAGACGAGTTGGTTTGATTGTCATCGTCGTTTTCTTCCTGTTGATGATGCATTACGGCGCAACAAGAGAAATTTTAAAAGGAATGTAGTTGTGCGGAAATCTCCTCCTCCAGTTTTGACCGGCGAAGAGATTTTATATGAACGACTTCTTGCTTTGGGTATTCCGAGGAGTATAGATTGCGGAGGGA
Organism: Gynandropsis gynandra; assembly: GCA_036759665.1. Lineage (NCBI taxonomy): Eukaryota > Viridiplantae > Streptophyta > Magnoliopsida > Brassicales > Cleomaceae > Gynandropsis > Gynandropsis gynandra. The sequence continues at coordinate 1,993,673 of CM071870.1, forward strand.
ACAATCATCCGAGAATTGGTGGTTATGGAATTACTCATAACTGGTACAAGAAGAGCATATTTTGGGATTTGCCGTATTGGAAAAATCTGAAACTTCGCCACAATCTTGATGTGATGCACATAGAGAAGAATTTTTTTGATAACATCATCAATACAGTACTGAATGTCACGGGGAAGACAAAAGACAATATTAAATCACGCAAAGATCTAGAAGAATATTGCTCACGAAGGGAGTTACATATAGGTGATGACGGTAAAGCGCCAGTCCCGATATTCAGATTGTCAAATGAAACGAAATATAAATTGTTGAAGTGGTTGAAAGAAGATGTGAAATTCCCCGATGGCTATGCGTCTAACATTGGAAGGTGCGTTGACATTCAAGGAGGAAAGTTATTAGGGATGAAAAGTCACGATTGTCATGTATTCATGCAAAGACTTCTTCCGATATGTTTTTCTGAATTGATGGACAAACATGCACACGAAGCAATTGGAGGTATGTGGTTGATTTTATATTAATATGTAGTGTGAATATTTGTTAAATACACGAATAATATTTTAATGTTACAGGTGTTGGCCTATTCTTTCGAGATTTATGTTCGAGAAATCTGAGTATGGATGTAGTTCGTCGACTGCAAAATAACATAGTTACTGTACTATGTAATTTGGAGAAGATTTTTCCACCATCATTCTTCGATGTTATGGAGCACTTGACAGTTCATTTACCGCACGAAGCCGCACTAGGAGGTCCAGTTCAATTTCGTTGGATGTATCCGTTCGAGCGATTTATGTTTCATCTGAAGAAAAAAACCAAACAAAAAGCTCGACCGGAGGGTTCAATTGTTGAACAATACGTCAATGAGGAAATATCGTTCTTTACGTCATACTACTTCGAGCCACATGTTCAAACGCGGAGTAGAAATCCAGACAGATATTTTGATGGTGGTGTGGCGTATTCATATCCAGTACCAGATGTTCCGGACATATTTTGCGGAATTGGTCGAGCTGCTGGTAAGGCGAAAGATATATGGTTATCACAACGAGATCTTCATATCGCACATACATATGTTTTATTGAACTGCGAATATCTACAGCCTTTTGAAAGGTAAAATCTCATAATTAACTATGGTTATCACAATGACAATTTTGTTTATTGTTATAATATTTGTAGAATTTTGTTTCTTTTTATAGGACATTTGAGGATATATTGAAGAATACATATACGAACATTGATGATTCTCAGCTCCAAGAACTTAAAGAAAAAGATTTCTCGACATGGATGCGACAATATGTAAGTAATGAAATTTTACATAAATAACTTTTATAATATTCTGACGATGTGTATATGTACTGCAGGTTGAGATGGGCAATCACCCGTTGTGGCTACGAGATCTTGTCAAAGGACCGATTGTGAAAGTTATGAGTTGGCCTATGTATTTTACACGTGGTTATAATTTTCACACTTACGATCATGGAAAATTGAAGTCGACGATGAATTACGGTGTATGTGTGAAAGGTGAAAGCTATTGTGCATCGGTCGATGAACCAGATTTTTATGGGATTTTAAAGGAAATTTTGCAATTGGAATATCCAGGTATAGAAAACAAGTTTAAAACAATGTTATCCTTACCACATATGTCATTTTGAATATTGACTCATATTTTGATATTTTTTGTAGGTTATGTCGGTTTAAAAGTGATGTTATTTCGATGTGATTGGTTCGATCCAGTAATCGGTCGCGGAACAAGAGTAAACAAACTAGGCGTTGTAGAAGTTAACTCCACACGAAGATATGCAAAATACGAGCCTTTTATTCTTGCGTCACAAGCTGATCAAGTTTGTTACGTTTCCTATCCGCATATTAGAAGATCTTCAGGTTGGCGTGTCGCAATGAAGATACTTCCGAGGGGCAAATTTATCGACAACACAGAACAACAACAATTGCCAATGCAACAACAAATGACCGAGATTATTGCTATTGACGATGTACGCGTTGAAGAACTTACGCATGGTGAAATGGAGGAGCTCGAAAGAAACGAAGATGATATTCATGATGAAGATATAGAAGATGTAGAATTTGAATCAGATACGGAAGATTCGACGGAACAATTGTGTGACTCTGATGATGAATCATGTTAAAACGTTTACGAATTGTTTTTCATATACTTTTTAATGATTGTTTCTATTTTCTCATGTTAAAACGTCCCGATCTATCGTCCCGATTTAATTTTTTTTATAACGATCCACATATATACGAGGAACCGATTTGTTTATAACGATCCACATATATAACGATTCACAAAAACCGATTAAATTTTTTTTATAAAAAAAATTTTGGAAACGGACTCAGCCGTCTCCAATTGGAAACGGGCTCAGCCGTCTCCAATTGGAGACGGAAATTATACGCCCGTCTCCAATTGGAGACGGAATTTTTTACCCGTTTCCAATTGGAGACGGAATTAATTACCCGTTTCCAATTGGAGACGGAATTAATTACCCGTTTCCAATTGGAGACGGAATTAATTACCCGTTTCCAATTGGAGACGGAATTAATTACCCGTTTCCAATTGGAGACGGAATTAATTACCCGTTTCCAATTGGAGACGGAATTTCGGCGCCCGTCTCCAAATTTTAATCACGTTCGAGCCCTCGTTTCTCTCTGCCGTTCGT
>CM071870.1:1996525-2034494 GCA_036759665.1 Gynandropsis gynandra
ATGAACCCCTATATGGAAATGGTGCAAAATGTATTCCGTGAAAGAAACGAAAATATTGAAGAAGATTCGAATGAAGAAGCAAAAAGTTTTTTTGAAATGCTAGAAAGTGCTAGGAATCCACTTTATGATGGTTGTAGGAGTGGTTTATCACAGTTATCTCTGTCTGCACGTTTGATGAATTTGAAGACTGAAAATAATGCCGTATTATCCGCAAATGCAACCACCACCAGATCAAGTACAGCATGACGATCCACATATATACGAGGAACCAACAGTGGAAGAAATTTTAGCAATGGATGAAGAGCGGCGGAAGCTTCCGCTTATAGACCCTGATGAATCCGGCGCATTATGGTACGTATACTCAATTTCAAATCTCAACTATAAATAATTAACTAAATGTTAATTTATCCGTAATTATGATTTGTAGGTTTGGAATTAAGCAACTTAATCGGCAAATAACAATTGTTATAAAAGCTGATTTTGATCGGTTCTGTTACAATTGGACACATACCGATCCAGAAATTAAGGAACGATGGTGGAAATCATTTGTGGTAAGTTTTAAACAATTTTAAATTTTATCAAGTAATTTAAATTACAATTTAAATTTAATAACCTTATTATTATTTCAGCAAAAATATTATTGGAATCCCGCCATTACCGGACTAGTAAAGTCCGAATTTGAAAAAAATGCGGCATTGCGTCTCAAGTCTATCGTGGGGAAATTGCACGCAAAACGATGTCTAAAAGGAGACGCCGCAAAACCCCTATGGATGTCGGAAGTTATTTGGAATCACATGTGCGCACTATGGGATTCCCCGGAATTTAAGGCAAAGAGCGAGCGAGCAAGTCAATCCCGACGTTCTGATAGAGCAGGATACGGGATGAGTGTGCACACGGCAGGATCTCGTTCTTTTGCGGAAGTATACGAAGATCTGGTAAGTTTTATTCAACTTTATGCATTTATATAACATTTACATTTTATTAAACTATGTCTTTATATTTTTTTCAGGCGAAAGAGAAGGGATACGAACCATCGTATTTAGACTTGTTGGAACGTACACACGTTAGGAAGTCAGATGGTTCGTGGGTGGATCCAAAGGCGAAAACCATTCACGATGAAGTTCAAAACATGGCATCGGAGCGAGTATCGCAAATTCCACCGAGAGAAGACGGCTCACAAACTACTCTTAGTCAGGAAGAGTACAACGAGTTGTATCTCGAGGTAATGATTACATTCTACTATGATCTAATTTCATTATTTAAAAATGTTATTAATTCTCGGTATTTGTTTTACAGCAAGTTACGCCCTACAAAGGTCGTATCTTCGGACTTGGAGCAATGTCCTCAAAACATTCAACTTCATCCAAAGGTAAACAAAAGGTGGATTACGAGCTCCGACAACAAATGGACGAAAGGTTCCAAGAATCCGACAGGCGCGTTGAACAAGCACTAAAGGAGGCGGAACTATCAAGAAAAGAGAATGAACGATCAAAAAGGCGTATGGATAAGCTTATGCGCATGATGAAAGCGCAAATGCCTAACATCGATTGGGATGCAATTCAGAGCAGTGATTCCGACGCGGAGTAATCGGACGGTTTAGTATTATATGTAATGTAATCGAACTTTTAATGTAATCGAACTTTTAATGTAATCGAACTTTTAATGTAATCGAACTTTTAATGTAATCGAACTTTTAATGTAATCGAACTTTTAATGTAATCGAACTTTTAATGTAATCGAACTTTTAATGTAATCGAACTTTTAATGTAATCGAACTTTTAATATAATCGATTAAATTTAAAAATTTTAAATTTTTTTTTATTTTTTTTTTAAAAAATATTGGAAACGGAAACTAGTGCCGTTTCCAATTTGGAAACGGCTCCATCCGTTTCCAATTTGGAAACGGCTCATCCGTTTCCAATTTGGAAACGGCACCATCCGTTTCCAATTTGGAAACGACACCATCCGTTTCCAATTTGGAAACGGCACCATCCGTTTCCAATTTGGAGACGGCTCCATCCGTTTCCAATTTGGAGACGGCACTAGTTTCCGTTTCCAATTTTTGGAGACCGATTTGGGACTACTTTTCCAGTCCCTAATTAGGGACGGATTGGGTACTACAGTTTCCGTCCCTAATTAGGCACGGATTGGAGACTGGAAAAAATTAGAGACGCGCGATTGGATACTACCTCTGGTCGTCTCTAATCCGTTCCTAAACTGGTTTAGGAACGGATTGGGAACCGATTTTTCGGTTCCTAAAACCGATTTTTCTTGTAGTGTATATTATAACTATTTCGATAACTAATTGCAAAGATAAAGCTTATACTATGACTATTTCGACAACTAATTGCAAAGATAAAGCTTATACTATGACTATTTCGATAACTAATTGCAAAGATAAAGCTTATACTATGACTATTTCGATAACTAATTGCAAAGATAAAGCTTATACTATGACTATTTCGATAACTAATTCCAAAGATAAAGCTTATACTATGACTATTTCGATAACTAATTGCAAAGATAAAGCTTATACTATGACTATTTCGATAACTAATTGCAAAGAGAAAGCTTATACTATGACTATTTCGATAACTAATTGCAAAGATAAAGCTTATACTGAGACCATTTCGATAACTAATTGCAAAGATAAAGCTTATACTATGACTATTTCGATAACTAATTGCAAAGATAAAGCTTATATATGAGTGAATGAACAACAAGGTGTAAACTCACATCTTGATAAGCTTTCGCCTCATCCATATCATCCATTAATTTCTGTACATCGTCAAGGTTGATCTCGCTTTGGATTGCTTTAATTGCACTGTTACCTTGATTTAAGCTCTCAAAGACAGTTTCTGTTTGCTTGTAAGTTCAATATCCGCCAACTGCTCCACAGAGACAGGAACAAATACATTGACCTAGTCTCTCTTGTGAATAAATACATTGGCTTAACATTATCGTTGAAGAAACAAGATTTTTTACTTGTTGTTCAACATTGATGACCCATTGATCCACTTGCTTCAGTAATTCTTCTTGTGTTCGTTTCTTCTTCAAAGCTAATAAGGCTCTGTCTTTTCGCTTTTCAAGAATCAAATCTCAGGGGTGGGCAAAAAACCCGCACAACCCGTCCCGACCCGAAACCCGTCCCGAACCCGCAAAAAATTACTCGTACCCGCATATACGGGTTCGGGTTTGGGTAATATTTTTCTATTACCCGCAGGTTCGGGTTCAGGACGAGTATTTTATTTTCACAAACGGGTATCTGCGGGTACCCGAAAAAAATTACAAAACTACCCCTAATATTTTAATAAATTACATAAATGCCATTAGATTAACCCTCCTTCCTCTTTACCTATCTCTATCTACCCTTTCCTTTCTCTATGCCGTCTATCCCTTTCCTCTTTCTCACAGTCTCACGCCCATTTCCTCTCTCTCTCTGCTATCCCAGTTTCCTCTTTCTCTCTCCATCTCATGCCTCTCAGCGTCCATTTCTCGCTCGCCCAATCTCAGCTTACCGTTCGCCGCTCTCTGCTTCTCTCGCCGCTTGTCGGTCTCCGTTCTCGGCTTATCGGTCTCCGCTCTCGGCTTGTCGGTTTCTGCTCTTTGCTCGCTGCGTGTCGCTTTCCGTTCTATTTTGCTTTGCTCAAGCCGCTTCTTCGCCGACGCCTTGGGAGAGTTGATGAACTAACAAGGCTCTCGTCGTCTGTGACAGACGATTCTGCAAAGCTGTTCCTGCGGTTTTTATCAGTTTGCCTTGATGTCGTGCTAATGGCATCATCGTTAGCACAAGACGAGCTTGTGTTCTTGAATTTTCGTGAAGATATCCCTTCTATTTTTTGTGATTTGTATGTAATTTATTTTGTATATCGTATATTGAATGTATATTGAATGTGAATGTGAGATTTTGAGATATGTTTTTTTGTTTTTATGTTATTTTTTAATTACGGGACGGGTACCCGCGGGTTTCGAAACTTATGGCGGGTTTTTGCGGGTACCCAAAAGTCGGGTACCCGCGTCTTGCGGGTACGAGTACGGGTAATAGAATGAACTACCCGTGCGGGACGGGTTCGGGTGTGGGTCTTAAGATTCTGGCGGGTACCCGCGTGTGCCTACCCAAATCTCGAACAGTTTCTTTCTCAGTTTCAATTACTTTCTCCAGCTGAAAAAAAGGAAATGTGAAACTCAAATGTATTAAACAAGAACAGCATTGCACATCCTTGACAACGTTCAAATGTAATAATAAGAGAGACAGAAACAGAACTGCGTCATGAATTATCAACAATATCAAAGACATAAACTAGATATGTTTGTCGAGTAACTTTATGTAGAGCATGATTTTTGCATGAGAACACCATCTGAAGAAACGAAACCACCGATCTAATCCTACTATCCAACAACGAGAAACATGAAAACTAGGATCAAATTAGCAAAAATGTGGAGGGAACCTTTTTAAACTCAGATTCCAAATGAGTTCTCCCCAAATCAAAATTATAGCAAAATCAAACCCTAGAAAACGAACATGCTGTTGATATTGATCTAGCTTGCGCCTCTGGGTTTTGAGAGAGAGAATAGCCCAGTCAACCTCCGTGATCTTTGGTTTCTTCACCAACAAATTCCCCATCTAGGCTTTCCAAATCATATATGGGTTCGGATTCAACTAATATATAATTTTATTATGGGGTAAACTAAAAAAAATCTTCACAAATAACTTTTAATCAAAGAAAACCCTACACTTTTAACTCATAAAAAAAACCCTAAACTATATTTTTTAAACAAAAAACACATTTAACATATGTATAATTAGAAAAAACAAAAACAGAAATTTGTTAATATAGATTAAAGGAACAAAACAAACACAATCAACCTGGTTGACCTTCTAATTATAAAATACAATAGACAATGATAATACAATAGACAATGATAATTGAAAAAACAAAATCAGGTACTTCGAAAAACCAAAGCATCTACAAGTCCCCAACCGTCATCTATATAACGTGCCACCCAGTAGCCAGTTATAGTCATTTGAGGACAAGAACTTCCAACTACAAGACATGGAATCATTCCAGCAAACATATTAAAAGGTACACCTAAGTCAGTATGACAGTCATGACTTGCAGAAAACTTGCCTTTGAAGGAGCTGCACATGTTATGAAAGCATGTCACTGCAGAAAAAGAAAACAAATGTTTCACATGGATTGTAGTGTTACAACATCTGCATATATCTTTCAGCCTAATAGGACTAAGAAAACGACTCAGATTTAAAACAACTACAAGCCTACAAAACATTGCTTCTCCTGATTCTGTCAATCAATAGGGACACGAGTACATACATAGAAAGTAAAGAGAGTAAAGAAATGAACCACTAGAGGAAATTCTGCCGATTGAAAGTATACTGAGAGATGCTTTACAGTGAGGTCTTTCCTGAACAGAAACCCAAAATGTCGATGATTAGTCCTGGATGACATAACAAAAGCAATTGATAAAAATATCTCTCGCAGAACTCTAGGGCTGATTTTTTTAACCATATCAAGTTCTAACACAGTGATTGCACCAAATGAAGAAGTCCTTGGAAACAAACATGGAGAGAAAGAACTTTACACCTAACCTACAGAATTTTCTCGGAAAACAAAGGAATGACCGTCAGGATTCAAGCAAAATTTTTGTATCAAAGATTGCTGCTTTAATGATCTGTTGCAACAGATGAAGCTTTCGCGTTTACAAGTAGAGAAAGAGAAAGCTCAAATCTTTGCAGAGAAAGATATTCAGAGGCAATTATATAAGGCTAAAATGGAAGAGTTAGCAAAGAATTACTCGATTTGAAGAACGGGTTTGACCCTAAACTTGTGAATGTTGGAAAAATGACTAATTTACCCTTGTAGAGAAAATGACATTTTTGCCCTCTCCTTTTAAGAGTCCCACATCGGTAGTTTGCAAAGTTTTTTACATGTATATATTGAGTACCAGGTTTTATGTATTTCGAAAGAAGCTATTGGAGGAGGCTTTAGACTAAGGCGGGTTTTATAGAAAATACCACACGCGCGACGACGTAGCCGCCCGGGCCGGGCCGGGGTCGGGTCGTGTCATCCGGTTTTACATCACTGATACATAATTTTTATGTCTTTAAACGGTTGAGACTTTTTCTTCCTAGTAATGTGGAGCCGACCTATTTTGGTGCGGCCGACCCATTTTCGTGGCTGGTTTCTCGGTAATGGGCGGTTAGAAGACTCCTAGGATGCCTATAAAAGGCCATTTTGGCCAAGGGAAAAGAGGCAACAAAAAAAAACAAAGTTTCTTTAACTTCTTTCAATGTTTTCTAAGCGTTCGAGTTTGAAAGCTATTCCATCTTCCTCCTCGCGAGTGCACGCGTACGAGGGAGCTGCTGTGTAAACCTTGGGGAAGCGATCGATTTCGATTGCACCACGGTCGTACCGAAATTACGCTTTCAGGGCAGTGGCATTTACCACGACATAGCTTGGTCACGTTCTCATTTTTCTAACAATCTGAAAGCGTAAATCCTTTTATACTTTCATTTCAAAATCGTGACCATGGTTGTCATACTCCCACCACGTTCACTGCCTGATCTCTCCAAGGTGGAGCCTCTTGACGGTATGAACTACCGTCGGTGGTCCCAGAAACTGCTCATATTCTTTGAGCAGTTAGACGTAGACTATGTCCTCCACACCGACCTCCCAGACGCTCAACCACCCCTCATTGTGCCCTCCACTCCGATGGCCACGCCTCAAACTGAGAAATCCAAGAAGGCAGACGACGCGGTAAAATCGAAGTTTGACAAAGACAATAAAACGGTACGCGACTATCTTTTAAACTACATGTCCAACCCATCTTTTAAACCACATGTCCAACGCATTGTTTGATATATTTGTTAAATACAAACATGCCAAAGAGATCTGGGATATCTTGGAAACAAGATATGGTTCTGATGATGCTGGAAGGAAGAAGTACGTTGTAGGAAAATGGATTCAGTTCCAAATGGTCGACGACAAACCGATCATGGAACAAATCCATGAGTACAAAAACCTTGTCGCAGACGTACTCAGTGAAGGGATGAAAATGTGTGAACTCCTCCAAGCGAACGTGTTGCTTGAGAAGTTTCCTCCCTCGTGGTCCGAGTATCGATGCCGTCTCAAACACAAGAAGAAGGATCTGCCACTCCAGGAGCTGATAAATCATACAAGACCGAGGAGGCTAATCACCATAAAGATAAGCTTAATACTGTCTCTTCACATTCAGTTAAAGCTAACTTAATTGAATCTTCCGTTGGACAGAAAAACAGGTTTAAGCCTAAAGGAAAGACATTCAAAAAGGGACCGAATCAGAAGCACTTCAAAGGCCTTGGCGGAGAGAGTGCAAAGGACAAAATCCTGCATTGTTATGAATGTGGAAAACCAGGCCACAAATCATATCAATGTTGGAACAAGAAGGATAAAAAAACCTGACAACAAACCTAACCCAAACTCTGCCCTGCAGGTTAATGTTGCTGAAAAAGATGAGATCATCGTGGTGGTGGTGGTTGAGGCAAATGTGCTGGAAAACAAAGTGGATTGGTTGCTAGACACTGGAGCGACCAGACACTTCTGTTCCAACAAAGAACTTTTCCAAGAGTTCCAAGAAGTTGCGGATGGTGAACACGTCTTCATGGGTAATTCTGCCACCGCTGGAGTTCTTGGTAAAGAAAAAATTCTCCTCAAACTTATGTCTGGAAAAACTTTAGCATTGCATGATGTGTTGTATGTTCCATCGCTGCGTAGGAACCTAGTCTCTTGTAGTTTACTTAATAGAGCTGGTTTGAAACTTGTTTTTGAGGGTGATAAGGTGATATTAGCCAAGAATGGGGACTTTGTGGGAAAATGTTATTTGTGTGAGGGATTGTTTGTCCTAACACTGTTTCTGCTTTAGCTAATGAAAGTAATTATGGTTCTGCTTATATCGTTGAATCTGTTAATCTGTGGTATGGTAGACTAGGACATGTGAATTATGGTTCTATTAAAAGGCTGAAAAATATGCAACTCATAAACACGTCAAACGAAAATGAATGTTCAAAATGTGTTATATGTGTTGAAGCAAAATATGCTAAGAAACCTTTTAAACATCTCACTGCTAAAAGCACGAAATTACGTGAACTGGTTCATTCTGACTTAGCTGATTTTAGAAACACATTGAGCAAAGGTGGTAAAAAGTATTACATTTCGTTTATCGATGACTTTTCTAGATATACGAAAATTTATCTGTTAGGGTCTTAAGATGAGGCTGCTCAAATGTTTTTAAAATATAAAGCTGAAGTAGAAAACCAATTAGATAAAAAGATTAAAAGACTTAGGTCAGATAGAGGTGGTGAATATTGCACAAAATTTCTTGAAGAATTTTGTAGTGAGAATGGTATCATTCATGAAACTACGACATCGTATACACCTCAACAAAATGGCATAGCCGAACGAAAAAATAGAACACTAAAAGAAATGATGAATGCTATGTTATTGAGTTATGGTATGCCTGATAATATGTGGGGGGAAGCAGCATTGTCTGCATGTTATATTCTTAACAAAGTCCCTCATAAAAAGCTAGATAAAACTCCCTACAAATTGTAGAAAGGCTTTAAACTAAATCTAAATTATTTAAGAGTATGGGGGTATCTTGCTAAGGTTGCATTTCCTGAATTTAGGAAAATGAATATAGGACCTAAGACTTTTGATTGTGCATTCATTGGGTATGCTCAAAATAGTGGCGCATATAGGTTCATGTGTTTGAATGATAACTCTATATGTGAATCTAGAAATGCTGAATTTTTTTAACATACTTTTCCTCTTAAAAGGATGATACATCGTCTTCTTAGATTAGTGGTTTGGGTAAGAAATCATCTACGATAGTGCATGATAACGAACCTAGAAAGAGTAAAAGAAAAAGGGTTGAGAAAACTTTCGGTTCTGATTTTGTCACTGCATTTCTAGTTGATAACTCAGATAAAATTGATGAACAATTTGTATCTATGTTTTTTATTGATGAAGATCCTAGAACCTACGAAGAAGATCTAAAGTCTATAGACTCTAGTTTTTGGAAAGAAGCAATTAAGAGTGAGTTAGATTCAATAATAATGAATCACACATGGGATTTGGTTGATTTTCCTAAGGGAAGTAAACCCATTAAGTGTAAATGGATCTTCAAGAGGAAAACTAGACCAGACGGGTCAATTGAAAAATTTAAGGCTAGACTAGTGGTAGTAGGATATACTCAAAAGAAAGGTAATGATTATTTTGATACTTATTCCCCTGTAACTAAAATCTCTACCATTAGATCTTTGATTGCACTTTCAGCTATTCGAGGGCTTATAATACATCAGATGGATGTGAAAACGACCTTTCTAAATGGAGACCTAGAAGAAGAAATTTACATGGAACAACTAGAGGGATTCATCATAGTTGGACAGGAAAACAAAGTGTGTAAGCTCAGAAAATCCTTCTACGGTCTCAAGCAGGCACCTAAAAAATGGTATGAAAAATTTGATCGTACTTTGGTAAACCATGGCTATGTAGTGAATGTGTCAGATTAATGTGTTTACACTAAGTTGTTTGGGTCTGATTGTGTGATCATATGCCTATATGTTGATGACATGTTGATTTTTGGTTCAAACATAGAAGTCATCATTGAAACCAAGAAGTTTTTATCATCTCATTTTGATATGAAAGACTTAGGAGAAGATGATGTTATTCTTGGTGTTAAAATTCATAAAACGGAAAATGAATTTTCTATATGTCAATCACATTATATCGAGAAAATTCTTAAGAAGTTTGATTGTTTTGATGAACTACCTGTAAGAACTCCTTATGATCCAAGCATGAATCTTAAAAGAAACAACGGTGATAGTGTTTCACAAACTGAATATGGTAAGATTATAGGAAGCGTTATGTATCTCATGAACTGCACTAGACCAGACATTGCATATGCTGTGAGTAGACTAAGTAGATATACTCATAATCCAAACAGTGAACATTGGAATGCACTTCGTCGATTATTGAAATACCTGAAGGGAACTATGAACTTGTGCTTACATTTTAACAAGTTTCCCACATAATTAGAAGGGTATTGTGATACGAATTGGGTGACAGATAATGATGAAGTGAGTTCCACCAGTGGATATGTATTTACATTAGGTGGAGGAGCAGTTTCGTGGAAATCATCGAAACAAACATGTATTGCTCGGTCTACTATGGAATCAGAGTTTATCGCTCTTGAATTGGCTGGTCAAGAAGCTGAATGGTTGAAAAGACTATTAGGAGATATTCCATTGTGGGGGTCTAATGTTCCTGTCTCCTTGCATTGCGACTCACAAGCTGCCATTGGAGTTGCAAAGAATTATGTGTATAACGGTAAAAGAAGACACATTCGCATAAGACATGGAGCAGTTAAGCATCTCTTAAAGGATGGAGTGATCTCTTTAGAGTTTGTGAGATCCGAAAGAAATTTGGCAGATCCTTTGACAAAAGGATTATCGAGAAGAATTATCCAAGAATCTTCAAAAGGAATGGGACTTAAACCTCTGGGTTAAATTAAGATAGTATGGGCTTAATAACTTCATAGCTCTATTGTTGAGTGGTCTGTAATTATATCGGACTTGATGAAGTTGTTGTTATAAATGAGTGTGAAGGTGGACTGCCTTCTATGAAAGAAAATTGAGTTTCTTTCTAGAGCACTCATAAAACCAAGGTAAAAAGAAGACGCATGGCCTTTAAAAGCGTTGTAACCGTATCGTGGAATAGCAAATACCAAGGAATTGATACGTGTTTGTGGGGGTCTCAGTTTAAGCTTTTGAAAGTTCAAGAAGCAATTCACTTTCACTAGCTTAAGTTGTTGCCTCACATCACTACACATCAATTCAATCGTAAGATACTGATGTTTAAGTAATTCAATTCCTACATTTTTCGTTTTACTCGTATGTTTTTGTTATAGTCATTTTGTGGGGATTGTTGGAAAAAATGACTAATTTACTCTTGTAGAGAAAATGACATTTTTGCCCTCTCCTTTTAAGAGTTCCACATCGGTAGTTTGCAAAGTTTCTTACATGTATATATTGAGAACCAGGTTGTATGTATTTCGAAAGAAGGTATTGGAGGAGGTTTTAGACTAAGGCGGGTTTTACAGAAAATACCACACTCGTGCGACGACGAAGACGCCGCCACCGTCCGTCCGTGCGCGCCGTCGCCGCTCGCCCGGACTGGGCCGAGCTCGGGGTCGGGTCGTCCGGTTTTACATCACTAGTACATAATTTTTATGCCTTTAAAAGGTTGAGACCTTTTCTTCCTAGTAATATGGAGCCGACATATTTTGGTGCGACCGACCCATTTTCATGGCTGGTTTCTCGGTAATGGGCGGTTAAGGAGCTCCTAGAATGCCTGTAAAAGACCGTTTCGGCCAAAGGAAAAGAGGCAACAAAAAAACAAATTTGAAAGTTATTCTATCTTCTTTCTCACGAGTGCACGCGTACGAAGGAGTTTCGATTACACCACGGCCATACCAAAATTACACTTTCAGTACATTGACATTTAACACGACACAACTTGGTCTACAATGACATTTAACACGACACAACTTGGTCACGTTGTCATTTTCCCTAACAGTGAATTTTGCCCTCAATTCTCTTTGGAAGAATCTACGTGCTAGAATCGGTGTTGATCAGCTTGCCGTCGGTGTTGATCAGCTTGCCGTCGAGAGGAACAAGGCTGAGTTCGGTGTGACGACATGAAGATCGTCTGGGCAGGTTCTCGCCATGCGTACGAGGCTTCTGATCGGATATCCCGCCTTGTGGCCAGCGATAACCAAAGGTACCTGAATAAAATGTTTTAAAAAATTACGTAAATACCATTAGGTTAAATCTCCTTTCCCCCTTTAGCCTCTCTCCACATCAAACTCTATCCCTCTCCTGCACGCCTCTGCCTCTCTCCCTCTCAAACACGCCGTCCCCGTGATTTCCGGTATCCGGCCGTATTTACTTTTGCCGGTATCTAGTCCTATCCCTTTCCCTCCGCACGACCGACCGCCTACCTCTCCGCCTCTCTCTCCGCCTCTCTCTCCCTCTCTCACACGCATCTTCTTTCTTTAACCCTCGCCGAGATCCTAGCCATCGTCCTTACTTTCACTCCGCTACCGCTCGCCGCCTCAGACATCTCCGTCTTGGCCGATCGAGGCCGATCGATCTCTGCGAGCGTGTCCTTCCCATGACCAGGTTTGCCTTTGTAGTAGTTTGTGATTTGGAGCTCCGTCCATTGGTTATTGTTGTGCTGTAATCTTGAATCTCTGTCGAAATCATGTATTATTTTACTGAAATCGTATATAACAGAAATGATAATACAATTGTTTTTATTAGGTATATAGAATTAGTACATACCATGTGTTAATATCAAAACCAAAGTGTTAAATTCATTTTGTCTTCATATTGTAAAGAAGTATTTACATTAATCCAAAATCGGTAAAATAAAGTTGTAATTAACTCTTTTGAAACTATAAACAAAATATACGTTTTAATAAAATGTTCTATTAATTATAGTTTTGTAATTTCAATAAAATGTTTTTAAATTGGAGGGTTGCGAATTGTCCAGCACGTGCGAACGAAGTGGTCTGTTAAAAACAACTTTTTTTATATTTCGTCCGTTTCTCGGGTTTTTTTAACGTCAAGATACAGCCACCTTCGTCGTCTCGTCTTCGCCGGTGTTTTCCTTCCGCCGCCGCTGCCGGGGTTTTTCTATTTTTCAGACCTGAGTTATATCATCGGTTTGTCTGTATTTTGTTCTCTTCGTCTACATTTCGGATTAGATTTCCAGTTCTTGCGTCCCGCTCTCTGTCGTAGTAATCTAGGGTTTAGCTCCGAGATCACGGTAATTTCTGATTCTTGTAACTAGTTATGGAATTGATTTTTTTAGGATTTTATGTTCAATTGCGTGTGGAATCTGAATTTCTTGTTGATTTCTTGTAATGACGGTTTGAAATTACATGCTTGGGCACTTCCCTGTTCACATTTATGTAGAAGAGTGAGTCATGGATAGAGTTTTGGGCTAATATTTGACGAGTCTTTGGAACATTAGGTTTTGACGGACCTGATTATTCTGATTGTTATAAATGTTAACTCTAAATAGTTTATGTCAACTTGAATATCCTGCTTATATACTCACAAGTTTTGTGATTTAGGGATTTTCATTAAAAGTGATTTGAAATGGTTAATTGATTTCGAATTTTGTTCAAGAGGAAACATTTTAATTTGATATTGACATTCTTAGTAGCGGTAACAAAGGGTATGGCTATGATTGCAGAGGAGAAATTGTAAAGTTGGAAGAAGTATGCCACACAGGACAAGGCCTTTGACAGGGATCTTGATTTTCATTGGAATAAATGCAGTTTTGGTGCAGACAATTACTCCCGTCTATGATTTCGTCTGCTTCTTGCCTTACTGGGAAAGAAGGGTATGTGCTTCTACACTTATTTGACTTTCAATTTGTTCATAATAACCTTCTTGCAATACAATTAACTAGTCAAATCTTAGTTAGCTCGAGATTGATTAAGAATCTCTTTTCATGTTGTTTGATTTGGATTTCTTAGAGAGAAAGGATCCGACTTGAGCGTGAAGCTGCATTATCAAAGGGTACAAACTAAAAAGATTGGATTATTTGGCCACAAGAACATGACTATTGGAGTAGTAAGCTATTCTGTGTTCTTAGTGTTCTTCCATCACTCTCATGCGTTGCTGATGCTGTAAGACTTTAGAAGATTTTGCAAGAATAAATGCTTATCTAAACTGAATCCTTGTTTTGTCTGGAAAGCAATGTACTTATTTGATAATCTCATACATTTTATTGTCTTAAACGATACGTATTTACCAGGAATTTCATTATTGGTCCTTATTTTCTTCTTTTCACATTACAGGAAATGGTTAATACGAGGGGTCATATCAAATCTGAATTTATATATATACAATAATGTGAGTGAGAGGACCCATGGATGTGATCCTTCTGTTACCTTCTTTGCTATTATTTCCCGACAAAGCAAAAAAAAGACGACTTTTTTATTATATAATATTTATATAGATATATTTTGTAAATAATTGTAGGGTTATGTTATAATTATAGTTTATGAATAATTACAAGGAGGGAGATGAACACGTGCAATCTCTGTCGTGTCTTTAATTTCCCCAACTCCTACCGTTTACACTTCACTTCTCTTTTTCTTCTGGATAGAGAAAGAGAAGCTGTGAATGAACTTCCCAAAAATTAATTATTTTTTAAAAATATAATAATTTGGACTTTTCTCTCTCGAACAAACAAACAAACCCACCAAAGCTTAGGAATTTGCAGGTGCGAGAGATGGCGACGGAGGATGTTGCGTCTACGCCTCGTAAGGTTCTCATCATATCCGCCGGAGCCAGTCACTCCGTCGCTCTACTCTGTACGACGCTATGTTCCTTTTTTTTACTATGTCGATTAGGTTTTTACATATATAGGAAATGATCATAGTGGAGCTTCCGAGACCAAATGTGTTGTTTAAAGGCTTCGATCTTCGGCACTTGTTTCGCCGGAATGTCGTTTTACTTCATTTTCTCGTCTACGCTGTGTTCTTCATCGTTTCCTGTCTGAAATCCAAACCTAAGAAGCGAATACTTCGCTGTTAGACAGCAAAACTCTGTGTTTTAGGGCTCAGAATCGGTCACGAGGTTGTTTAAGAATCATATATGTTGAAAGGATGCCGGAGTCTGAACTGACTGCGCCGGTGAAATGTATTTGTTGTTTTGAAATGTATTTCATGATCTTTTTTTGGGTTCCATTGATATAGTTGATAATTTATTTTCCTTTTTAATAAAGTTTTTGCATGTGTTTTGCTTTGATTTTAATTGAGTTACTTCTCTTGAGCTCTTTCCATAGTTTGCTTAAACTATCTACATTTGGAATGATGACTAAAAACAACTAAGGGTTGTTGGTTTATATCAGAAAATACTTCAGCATCTAACTAGATGGCTGTTATTTGATCTTTAAATTATAGCTGGGAACATGGTTTGTTCATGGGGACGAGGAGAGGATGGGCAGTTGGGCCATGGTGATGCAGAGGATCGACCTTCTCCTACTCAGCTTAGTGCTCTGGATGACCACGAAATTGTATCCGTTACCTGTGGTGCTGATCATACTATCGCATATTCAGAGTCACGCAAGGAGGTCTATAGTTGGGGATGGTTTGTTCTCATAGTGTTTGATCTTTTGCATCTTGTCTTTAACGATATTTACTAGATTACTTTACTTTATTACCCAAAAAAAAAGTTAAAGAAAAAAGAAGGTTTGTATTCTGTGAAAATGTTACTTTGTTAGATCAGTTGGACATTCGTCTGATTCGTAGGCTATAGAAAGTTTATTGTAGATTTCTTTTTACTAGCTCTAAGATTCCCTATGTATCCTTTCATGTTTTCTGCAGGGGTGATTTTGGGAGGTTAGGCCATGGAAACTCCAGTGACTTGTTTACTCCACAGCCGATCAAGGCATTACACGGTATTCAGATAAAACAGATTGCTTGTGGGGATAGCCATTGTTTAGCTGTGACAATGGAAGGAGAGGTGCAGAGGTAACATTTTCTTAATACTATCTTATATGCAAAAACAGTCATAAATAAATCGAAATGCAGTTCACATTTCAGAGATGTAACATGATAATGATTTTTATCCAGCAAAATAATGTCAATCGATTTGTGGGCATACAAATTGGGTTGTTTATCTGTTTTCCTGTTTAACTCTTATTGTTGTCTTGTTATAACACATCTTCTCTTCTCTCTGAAGTTGGGGGCGCAACCAGAATGGTCAACTTGGTCTTGGGGACATAGAAGATTCTTTGGTACCTCAAAAGATTCAAGCTTTTGAGGTTTGTCCTGCTATTTGTATTTCTGGTATCATTTTGCTTACAGTGATTTCGCGTAGTTTCTCAGTATTACATCATCATGTCTTACTTATAATGGGTGCAGGGAATACGAATCAAAATGGTAGCCGCAGGTGCTGAACATACTGCTGCAGTTACTGAAAATGGTGATCTTTATGGATGGGGCTGGGGACGATACGGAAATTTGGGATTAGGTGACAGAAATGACCGCTGGGTGCCTGAAAGAGTTACCTCTCTTGGTGTATATTACCAAACTCGATCTTTTAAATGATTTAAGCACCTGCTAATTGTTCAAAATTCGAAGTCAATATAATGCGATAAAAGAGCGAATCAAAATTTATATTGTTTTTTGTCAACTTACAGCATCACCTTTCCGGTTTTGTGCTGTCTGTCATCTTTTCTTTCTGAAGATGTTGTGACAACTGAATTTTAGGGTGAGAGGATGACAATGGTTGCATGTGGATGGCGACATACTATATCAGTTTCTTTCTCTGGTGCATTGTACACTTATGGATGGAGCAAATATGGTCAACTAGGACATGGAGATTCTGAGGATCACCTTGTTCCTCACAAGCTAGAAGCCTTGAGCAACTGTTTCATATCCCAGGTTTCCCCTATATCCTCTAAATCCATTTTAGTTATCATCCCTTCATACTTGGATAACACTCTACGAAAAACTGCTGCCGTTTCTATCATGTACTACACCAGTCCATATGACCTAGATTCAGCTCAATAACATTTGGATTTTCTTCGGCTGTTTTCCAGATATCAGGAGGTTGGAGACACACCATGGCACTGACCTCAGATGGAAAGCTGTATGGATGGGGTTGGAATAAGGTCAAGATTTTTCTCTTCTTGTATTTCATTCATGTGCGTGCTAAACGGCTATTTATAGTTTGTTTTACAACTCACACCACACTAAACGGGATATACTTATCCTCACAAACAAACAACCACACATAATGCAGAATAACAGAAATAGAAGATAGTAAATGCTGACCTGTCACTTGCTGAAGCAATTACCTATTCTCAGATGAATCTTGCCTCCATACTCCCAAGCTTCTTCTTAATCTTCCTCTATTTGTTGGCTGAAATCACTGCTTCTTCCCTTTTCTGACATATACTTGCTGGAGCTTATCATCTTACCGAGAAAAGATTGAACAAATATGTTCTTGTTTCACTTTGGATTACATGTAATACCTGTCTTCAAGATTCATCTGGGAGTAGGATAACAATTCTACATGTATGTTACTTATACGAAAATCTCTAGTCTTGTCGACACATTATATTTCTTGTTTCCTTTTAATAACTACCCTTTTTCTTGTAACTTAATAATCGTAGCCTTGATCTAATCAATCCACCTTTGCTAGGACAAGCTTCTTATTATATTTGACCATTTAACATGCAGTTTGGACAAGTAGGAGTCGGTGACAATGTAGATCATTGTTCTCCTGTTCCAGTGAGATTACCCAATGACCAGGTATGTTTATCTTACAATTGTACTTATAGAAAGCTGTTTTTATGAGTTAAAAGGTTGCTAATTATTGACTTGGGATATGCTGTTTTAAAATGGGTGATCTATTGGCACTTCACAGAAAGTAGTACAAGTATCCTGTGGATGGAGACATACTTTGGCTGTCACTGAACAAGATAACGTGTTCTCCTGGGGCAGAGGTACAAATGGACAGTTGGGCCATGGAGAATCTCTTGACAGGTAACAACAGTAACATGTTGGACAAAAAAAAGGTCGCCATTTTGCCTGTTTTTTGCATTCTATGATTTGTGGCATTTTGCATGCTATTGGTTGCGGCTGTGACAGAAAATTGCAAGAGTATCTGATCGATAGAATCTGAAGGCCAAAAGCTAAACTGACCTGTTTTATAATATCTTACTTTTTAGAATATGACAGTTGAAGTGAATGCTGAAACTTTTACCGTTCAACCCTAAATCGAAAGGCGATTATAAAAGCTTTTGCCAATGAGCCTCATGAGAAATGGGTTGGACTTTGTATGTATATGGTAGGTTCTTATCAGATTATTGATGGATGATTACAAATGTTTGGTTTCTTTGTAAAGGAACTTCCCAAAGATTATAGAGCCTCTAAGCGCGGATGGAGCTAGTGGGCAACGGATAGAATCGTCAAACTTTGATCCATCAGCGGGTACAATGCGATTTCAGTCGATTCCCATTAAACAATAAACATAATTATGATGGTTTCCATGATATATATAAACCCTTTTGTGCAGGCAAAAGCTGGGTGTCACCCTCTGAGAGATACGCAGTTGTTCCCAATGAAGTTGTAAGCTTGTTTCTGGCATCCATTTGAACATATAGTTTAGAGTTTTAGAGTAAATCCTTAGATTTTGAAAGTGTCTGAATCTAATATCAAACAACATGCAATCTGAAAGCTGCACGTGACTTAGGTTTTGTTATTTGTTGGAACAGAGCCGGACGGAGGTGTCTAACAAAGGTAACGGAATTGATATCAGTGTCCCACAAAGCGATGTTAAGAGGTTACGGTCGTGACTTCGATCCAAACACGGCTGCGGCTGCGAGTAAATTCCGATCACGACGATCCCAACACGGCCATAGATTCCTTTTCCGTTTTAAGTGTTTGGTGTCTTTTGGTGGTGGGTTATTATGTATCCTTTGGATCGTTATGTAATGTTGTTGTATTTGCATTTAATTCTCAAGTTCACAAAACATAAACATTAATTGCATTATACACATTTCCTTTTTCTCAAATGATCGAAAACTAAATAATTTATAATTATGGAATTATCCACAACAAATATAAATAAATGTAAACCCAAACAAAAGCAAGATTAAATATTTATTTATTAAATGATCAAATAAAAGAATTATCAAGCAAATTGAGGTTGAGGACGACGATTGTTAGAGTCAATTACCGAAACTGTATTCAATGAGATTCCGAGAGGATTCCCACCTTCTTCTTCAAATACCATTAGAAGATTTCCAACGCTTTTTAGAAATTCTCTTGGAATATGATACCTTTACAATATAAAATTACAAATTATAACTTATAAATCTTCAATAAATGTTAATTTTTTTAAATGGAAATATACTTACATGGATTGAGAAGGATGACCAGCAGGAGTAAGGAATGAAACCCAATAACGTCCGATGCTTTGGCCATTAACCCAAACTTCACCTTTACCCATTGTGGTCATATCCACAACCACCGGATCGTTTCCTTTTGGTGCATCAAACGTTGTCTATATATATATATATATACATTTTACATTTTATTATATATTTTTTTATTATTTCTCATTAAATTAAAAGTTTATCAAATACACATATAACACATACCTTGTACCAAGTAAGAGGCTGATTCTTTAGGACAACACTGTTCTTTCTCCACTTCAATGAAGTCACCTTCTTCACATTGGTTCTGCCATATGTTATATCCTTCTCCCCGACCAAACCCACCTGCAATACACTCAGTTTATGCACATATTCGACATTGTATCGATGAATCTCATTGATTTTGATCACATGATCGAAAAAAAATCCACCTGATAACCCCATTTCGAACTTGTAAAATCATACTTCATTATCCCTGCACAGTTCATTTGCACTTTTCTCGGTCCAAAAGACCTTCTCTCCATGTAAGCTCCCGCATCCTTCATCAACAAAACACCCATCGTAAATACCACAATCAAATATAGACTTAGACCTAATTATAATCAATACAAGATAAAAATTTAAAATTCATTTTATAACCAATATGGATCAATACAATATTTAACTTCTCTTCACGCCCAATATCGGTTCTACAACGTGAACATTTACGATCGGGAGTCTATATTTCGTGTCTTAACCAATGTGAGACAACATAACATAACATTCTCCTCACTATCAACTCAAATTTGGAGCATATATATCGCAATTGAGGGTCCAATATTCAAATAACGACGAACCAGACTTTGATATCATGTCAAATATAAATTTTGGTTTAACTAATTCTAAAAACTAACTCATAGGTTGCTCAATACGATATATAAGAGTTTATAGTTTATGTCATAACCGGTGTGAAACAACATAACATATGACAAACCAGATTCCGATACAATATTGTCAAATATAGATTCAATTCTAACTGAACCCAAAAACTAATTTAAAAGATTAAAATTGTCCAAAATCATTTATGTAAAACTATGGTTCATATATGTGAGATAACACACCATAACATATAAGGAAATGATATATATATATATATATATTTTGATTGTCTCGAAAAAAATTGTAGGTGACAAAGAATAGAAGGAGGATTGGTTAAGCGTATACCGGGAGGCCAACCATGGCGCTGAGGATTGAAATGTTGTTTGCTCCGTTTGTTAACCGAATTGGAACGTCCATTTTAACTACCTTTATGTCACGGCTTCCATGTCCAGATCCTGCATCACTCACTCACTCTATATAACTAATGAATCTACTTAGGGTTTAAAGAATGATCGGTAGTAAATGAAAGTATACCTGTTCGAACATTGTTGACAAATACATGAACAACATGCCCTGTGGATTCAATGTGAAGCACGGGGTTTGTGCATGGCGGATAAAAAAAAAAAAAAACCCAAAACCAAAAAAAAAAAAAAAAAAAGATCTTTCGATCGATGTACCTGGTCGTATACCAAAGGTAATCGGTTGTGTCCTTAGTCATGTTGGTGTGTTCTAACAGAGAATTTGCACTCAATAATTTGTCTGAAAATCCGACAATACTCTCAGTAACTGATGTCCATTTGTTTGCATCATTAAACAACTGAACTCTTGTTGTATCTCTGATGTTCTTTGCCACATTAACCTAAACGACGAATCCCATTATACTTCTTAGTCAAAACCCATTACTATAAAGCTCCAACTATTCAGAAAAAGACTTACTTTTCCTGTCTCAAAGATCATGGTCTTGCAGTTCTGCAGAATGCCAATAGAATTGGGACGTAACTGATATGCAATGTTTCTAAATGTTACAGTAGCTCCTTTAGGGTTTTTGTTCACAAGGAAGGCGACGCATCCACTTGCTGTGTCTTCAAATACATAGGCCTAAACATACGACAATGGTTAATTAATATACAAATACGTCCCTACATATATACTTACATAGACAGAAAGACTTTCTCTCACCTCTTGTGAAGGACCCAAAGAGAGAAAACTCGACTTGCCCTGTAATAGAGGCTTCGTGATAGACTTGATCGCAGCGTGAAGCTCCTTGAGATGACCGTATTTGGGTTGTCTCAGTAAACCTTGAATAACAAGTTAGGGTTTATCAAACACATATATATGCAATGAAATGAGAGATTTAGGGTTTAGGAGGTGAACCGTATTCATCGAGAGGAGCTTGATCGTAGTATCCTGTAATGAAATACGAAGATGCAGTCCTCCCAAAGTTTGTTCCACCATGATACTGTTCGAATGTGAATGTTCATAAAACATCTTTGATCTTCAAACGAATGAACTTTGAGGTTTAACGTTTGGAGTTACCATGTAGTAATTGACGAAGCTTCCGTTCTTGGCGATGAAAAGAGCAACATGGAAAGCAATGTCCTCTGCTGATCTTATGTAAGGCTCTCCCCCGAAAACTTGGAAACTGAAAACAAAAAAAGATCTGGTTAACTTGTGGAACAAGAAACCTCGAGAATCTTGGATACAAAAGCAGACACACTCACAAAGATGGCCAGTTCTCAGTCCACATCTTCGGCTTGTTCGGGGAGTTAGGCCCCGGGAATGTCTCGCCGCACCTCATCCCGTTGCAGGTGTTGATCTGTACGACTCCCCATAATAGATTATTACAGAGTTTTTTTTGTCAATGAAGATTATAGATCCGAGGAGGAACGAATAGATACCACGGGATCAGGAGCATCAGGCTGCTTGCACATGATCCAAGGCACGCCGGTCTGAAGCCCCACCGCCATTTTCCCCGCCCACTGAACGTACGCCGCTCCTTGCTGTCGGAAAGCTGCCTCCACATTGCCGTACTCATTCTCTATCTGCAATCACACATCACACACTAACCCACCCGTCTGGTCTAATTCTGTCCGTTCTATGCCGGTTACGGTTAAATCAATGTTATCTCTGATTTTCGATTATCGATTCCGGTTTAGTAAGGAAAAACTATGGTTAAGTTGATGAACCATGTACCGGTTCAATTGGAATTTGATGGTGGGCTTAAAAAGAAGAGTAAAATTAGGAAGTAATTACCTGGGAAAGTATAATTGGACCTCCTTGAGGAGCGTATAAGCTCTGTGATTTCATCAAATTTACAATCTTGGTAGTGAAATTTTGCATGTAGAACTTGAAGGGCTCGTTGTCCGTCCGGTACACCATACCCGGAATATCTCGTAACCAATATGGAAACCCTCTATAAATAAATAAGACCGGTAATCAAATTAATATATTTAAAACGAAAATATATATAATTTTCAGGGGTATAAAATGAATTAGTGCAGTTACACTCGTCAAACTGATTCAATTTGACTTGTTTTTCAAAGGAATTAAAAAATACCAATCCTTCTCAATTCCTCTTTAGTTTGTCCAAAAAACGAATGAATTCGTGAATTATATAATGTTTAATTTAAAATAGTTGTAATATATTAATATTTTATATTTTTTTAATAAAACAAAAAAATATATAAAATATAAAATACTAATTTAAATACAAAATTATTAAATATAAAAATAGTAATGAAAAAATAAATTTATGGCAAATTAAGTAAAATAGCGAATGTATAGTTATCAAAATATTTTATTTTTTAAACAAAATTATATTAATTTGATATAAATAATAATAATAATAATAATAATAATATATAAATAATTTTTTATTTTTAAAAATAATATTTGTTAAATATAAAAATATATAAAAATAAAAAAATATATTTTTGTATTCAATTTACGAGTCAATTTGTTAATTTGCGAATTAGCTAACCTAAACTCTAAACTCATTTTTCAAACGAATTGAAAAATATTCAATTCGTTTAAATATAATTCGAATAAACAGTTCATTTTACATCTCTAATAATTTTTTATATAAAATAAAATAATATAACATCATAAAAAAGAGATTTGAAAAATACCCGTAATTCCATTCGGCTTCGATGAAAGGTCCGATTCGGAGACAAACATAGAGACCTTGGGATTGAACTTCTTTTATGAACTTCACTATGTCATTTCTTCCACTAAAATCGTACTGTTCCCATTTAATTTTGACATTATGTTACTAATTTTATAGCATTAATTTATTTGTATAATTAATTAATTTAAATTTTGTATAATCAAGAAAAGAATGATGGACCGACCTGTCCTGGTTTGGGCTCATGAAGATTCCAGAAGACATAGGTTTCGATCACATCGATCCCTCCTGCCTTTGCCTTAGCTATCAAAGATGGCCACATCTGCAATACTCAATCATTGCATATATTCACTATTTACGTATTTTTCAATGTAAAAAAAATATAACAGTCACATCAATTATGTATTTAATTTTATAAAATCTAAAAATAATCACATCTATTATATATTTATTTTGATAAAATCATAAAAACATGGGTTTTATAACTCATTAATTACGTCTTTATCACAACGTCGATATCGATTAATGTGAAGAATTTCACTCTTTATATAAAGTCAATACATTTGTTTATTTTCAATGGTTTCGACATCACATTTTCATGATTATTAATCAATACTCGAGATGGGTATCATGCATTTTCATCAAAATGACAATATATATATGGATATTACATTAGCTTTGATTTGTAGGTAATTTTTTTCAATTATAATTTTGTGTATTATAGTTTAATATATTTGTCAAATATGAGTTTGGGTTATCAAAATCTAGTTCAAAACATTTTCTCACGTCCAGGTTCGTTCCGGAAACGTGGACATCGCAATCGGAAATCAAATATCGGTATATTCAAATCGGAATGAATCAGTTTCTGATGTCATATCAACATAGGTTTTGAGTTTATTTAATCTCAAAAACTAATTAAAAAATTTAGAATTATCCAATAATATATATATATATAAATCTAAAATTAATGTCATAACCAATATCGTATAACTTATTATAACAATATTTTTATTTGGATTTGAATATGATATTTCTACTATAATATTATATTTGTACATATCTTTGGCCCGTCAAATTATAAAAAATGAAAATAATTTGTCTAATAATTTAAACATATAATAATGCTATTTATGAGGTTTGGGATGCCAATAGAGAATGAGTTGTTTGCACATGATTGATAAGTTGTTTAAGACCAAATGATAATCAAACAGGAAAAAGTAAACGACTTATAATTAGGTCTCAATCTTAACATGCACATGATGAATCTATTAATTATAATTCCAAATAATTAATCTCACGTTTTGACTTTTATATTTTATATACATAATGCCAAGCATAGACACCGGATCTGTGTTTTTTTAATAATTGATTATTTAATATATCTAGTTTATTTTTTTTACCAATCAATATTGTTGTCTTCAATAACTCTATATAATAAAAAAAAGTACAAAAAAAAGTCAACAAAACGTTGCCGTTTTGGGACCCGTGACCCAACAGAGATTTCATGTTTCTTTGTATATCATTGTTAAAGCTGCAAGCAAACAACACTTAGTAGTGCATTCTCTGTTCTTATGTTGTTCTCAAGATTTCTCTATAAATATAATTTATTTACAATAGATTTAATTACTAAATAAAATATCAAACCTTTAAAAATAAATAGTAAAGATATAATTTACCCAAAAAAAATAGTTGATTTTTTATATGGGTTTTCTTAAAGCAAAGACATCTAAGTAAGGGTACTAAAAAGCACCTTTTTTTTGTCAAATTTCAAATTTTTCTTAAATTTTTTGTGTTCAGGACTAGATAAATACAAATGTCGTTGTTATGGTCCTTTTCATATTGTCACATTTTTTATTTTTTATATATCCCTATATACATTATTCAGTATATTTTTCCCTCACCACAAAAAACAAAAGTCTTATGTGCTAACAAAAAGTAAATGAAAACAAAACAAAAATGTGAAAGCACTCATGATGATAACTCAGTTAAAAAGTGCTAAATTTAATATATATATATATTAAACCCATTTACGACTTAATAATTTATCACTGTAGTTCTATAACATAATTTTAGTTCGATTAACATTATCAAACTTAGTATATATATAGTGACTCGAGGGTTTATGAAAGAATTAATTTTTTAAATTGAAAATAAATGTGAAATGAACATAACAAAGAGGTATATATCAACCTCACATATACAACATGAGGATGAGAAACTCATGAACTAATTACAGTTTTACATATATATATATATATATATATATATATATTCTTCATGCTCAACGAACTATCTCCTAATCTTAGTTTCCAATTCATCAAATTTTCACAAGATTGCGCAATGGATTCTAAAAATTTCTCAATTCTAAAGCAAATAGTATGATAATTACAAACAATTACACACACATATATATATATATTCACACAGATATACATACATACATACATACATACATACATACATACATATAGACATAGACATGTATGATGAACTTACCTGGGGAGTGCTGCGAGGATAATGAATGGAACCAGAAAACAGAAGCTTTCTCTGGCCGTCGATAATCAGAGACCTCCCGTCGTACGTTACACCCTTCGCCGGCGCAGCGCCGGAGACGGCGCCGGCGAGAACCAGAACCATGCCGAGAACCCAGAAGAGTCCCACCCGACCCGACTCCATCTTCGTCATCTTGTTCAGAGCCGCAACCCAATTCAGATGGGTTTAATACTTACTGTTCCTGTCCCAAAAAGGAGAAAATCCAAGAGTATATATATACACCTTTGTGAGGGCGATTAACACATGAATGAATAATAGAAAAAATCTACATTATGTTAAAAGTAATATTAAATATTCTATATTTTACTAGATATTATATATTGACACTTGCAAATTCAAGAAGAATATTATAAAATCAGGGTCTTAAATGGAAATAGAGATTTGGGTAATTCAATTTTTAGTAAGAAGATCATGATTATGGCAGTATAGTTGGTAAAAATAGGTGAGTTTTCGTTGGAATTTTACCTTTTTTATGAGGTTTGTACAAACTTTAATTCAATAATTGTTTTATATGTTGAATGAATTTTTTAGCATTTTATTATAGATTTATCTGATTTATTTATATGGTTTAAAACGTTTATCTAATAAGCTAAAGTTATATATATATATATATTTATATTTACATTTATATATACGTGTGTGTGAAAATAAAGTGCGGGAAGGTTTTGGTGAGGTGGATTTAGTATGATTAGCTGATCAATGGAATAAATTATAAATTATCTAATCGAGTTGTAATAATTGGGAATCTTTTGGATTTGTTGATGTTAGAAGGAGAGGGTATTAATATATGAATGTTTTTTTTTAATATTTATTACATATTTACCATAAAATCCATGTATATAGAGTAAGAAATATAAATAATTATTTTAATCCCTTTTGGCTATCATAATCTTAGATAATATCCCCTTAATTGTTATTACCTAAAAAATTACAATTAGGATAATTATTCTATTTTTTTAAATAAGTTTATAGAAACAAAAAACCATCTACCCATCGGATATTTCAATTATGGATACAAATATATTTTTCTTATAGATTCAAACTTTCAGGGGTGATAAACTTATATTTTTTCTATATAATTTTATTCGGTTTGAAGGACAAGTATTGGTTCAATTTCAATCGTAAAGAAAAAATATCAATTATTATTATTATTACTAGAAAAAGCCCCGCGCGCTGCGCGGATGGTGATTTATTTTTATGTGTGTGGTGATAAACGTAAATTGAAATTGAAATTTAGAACAATATTAGAAAGTTGTTGAACAATTTAGAACAATATTAGAAAGTTGTTGAACAATTTAGAACAATTCCACATGCCCATACTGAAATTCAAGTTGTTTATCAAGAATACTCCTCTTTTGAAATATCATCTCCTTCCGATTTAAGTTGCCGAAGCCGAAGCAGTATAATAAGGGTAAAGTTCTCAATGGCTGACTGTTGGCTTTAATTCTGAATCCCAAAATAATATTTTGCATCTCATCAAGTTTGTTCAGTATACCATGCATATTTTTCTGGCCTTAAGAATTTTCATCCCCGACTCGATATCTGAAATAATTTCAAGTCTCTTCGGAACTCGATATCTGGACTGCAATTGGTACCCAGTATTTTTTGCAGTTGCATCGCTTACACGATTCGCCTTCATCGCTTTGATGATCAAACCTAAGTCTAAAGCATCAAAATCAACACTGTTAACATCATTATTCATACTAAATCTGTCATAATTCATACAAACTTTTACCTTTTCTTCTTTGGACTGTTTAACTCTTACTCTTCGTTAGTCGTTGCTTTAGAAAGATCTTCAATTTCTTGATTAGTGGATTGAATCAGTGCATCAATGCCTTTTAAACTCACTTGAATCTTACCAGAAATGTGAATATCTTTCGAGGACATTGCAATGGCATTTAAATGTAAACCGATATTAGGTAATATACATCGAGAATTCGACATATTATCATTGAGTTCATTCCTCTTCTTTCCTGTCGCCTCAAAGTCGAGACAACGCCTTCTCATACCGCGCTGAATGTTAACGACAGCCTATCACACAATAAAGGTAACATTTTTCAGTGAAATTAAGGCATTTGCATTCGTATTCGTACCAAAGATGATTTCTTTTTAATGTATAGTTCTTGAATTCACCTCGGATTCATCGTTTGCTCCATTGATACGATGATTGTTATTAGTTTGAAGTTGCATTAGGCCATTAAAAGCTTCTGAATCATCATGATGAGATCCGAATATCAAATTTTCCAATTCGGGTATGTCGTTTTTCTTCTGCAGATCCATTATTCCAACAACCTCGGATGAAACACTATCTCCTTGAGGAACAGACACTTCACTTTTGTCCTTAATACATGGAGAAGCCTCTGGAGTAATGTAATCATACTGTAATAACTCCATTTCAAAGTTTTCATTAGATGGTTGGATTGAAGCTCTTCATGAATGGAAGAAGCATCGGCCATTGATTCATCTCTTGAAGTTGATTCAGGCTTTGAAGGATCAGAAGAATGATGATGACTGCATCAAAAACACACGGAACGACAAACCAATAAGGAAAAAGAGGGTATGAGGTACATACTGGAACAATTGAAGTCATGACATGCGAACAATTTTCCAGCTGATCATGAGGCTGGTGCTGGTTTTCTTTTCCAAGATTATCCTTTTTCGGATGTCTCTTCTTGAGTATTGATTCAGGAGTGTCGTCACCCAAAACCTCCAAGGCATCTGCATATGTTGCAGCTGTGTGTTCGCTCAAATGCTTCAGCAGTCCTAAGGCATCATAAATTTTATCCGCAGGGCTCATAAAGTACCCAATTTCCTGAAAATAAATAATCATTGAATGCTAATGTCAAAACGTGATTAAATCAGATAACAGTCCAACACCAAGAATCATGTTTCATCAGTATACGCTACTCCAGTGTCNNNGAAACCTTGGACTTAAGAAAATAGAACCTAAAGACAAAGGAGACTTCCATGCTGAAGGAGATTCTAGGCTTTTTTTAAACGGGGTTCCATTGAATCTGGGAATGAACCTCTCATGTTTTGAGAAAAACAAGTTATTCACATTTGATGCAACAATGGTAACTAAACACAAAAAAATTATTCTATATTTTAGGGTTTTTTCAATATTATATCATGTCTCAACCCAATGTCAAATATTCAAATCAATATATATTTGAGTTTAACAAAACCCAAAAACTAAAATAAGTAAAATTTGTCCAAAACCGTATATATGAATCAGATTCATATGCTAGTCTGTCTAACCGATTCAGAACAATGCAAGATATGTGTGTGTGTCAATGGGTTTTAACAGAGAATTTGGTTTTCCAAAGAGAGAGACAAACACAACATACCTTTGCCTGGATAACAGCATCAAGCAGCGAAAAACAATGACATGAAACAATAAACAATTGGGTGGGTGAGTATAGGAAGAACCAAGCAAGTCTTATGCATCAAGTTATTCTACTAATTGCTTTAAAAAGAGAATTCTCCAATAACTTGTTTTTCTCAAAAGTTGAGAAGCCTCTGAAAGTTCATCATTTCCTACAATGCAAGCGACATCAATTCTGTTAATCCTGCAAACAATGTCTATTACTTCCTGTTAATCCTGCAAACAATTTACCTAACATAACAGAAGCGGAGCCATTCATACTACTCCATCAGCTGCTCCAATGTTGTTATCTTCATTTTTCGCGGAACATCTTTCTTCCTCACAACTGGCGAGACTACTCATATCAATTTTGTGAATATCGCCATGCCCGATTCTTGGACAAGTCTCATGGTTATACATGCTCGAGAGTTTAGATGCTCTGCAAGAAATGCCACTCCCTTATATTGGTATTTGTCCATATGATAAGCATGATTCCAGACTTGGTGTCAACCAATAATTCCGAACTTGCAGAAACCATGAATTCAAAGCATCTCAACTTCCAGAGAACATGAAGCTATCAATCCATAACTCTACATTAGTAGTCTCACATCAGATATAAGGTCAAACCAATAAGCTCAATTACAGAGTAATAATTCTTCGGCAGAAGATGGATTTTCCAGAAATCAGCTATGAACTTGTCGAATTAGCCACACAGGAGAAGAAGAAACAAAGCTGAGAAAATGCCTCTAACACCACCAGATGATTAATCTCCGCCATCGTCAACGACGAATCAACGCTTAATCTCCCTGACAAAACCATCTGCAATTCTCACGAACCCAGAAAGCAAATATCGAATCACCATTTCCCCGTTTCCTCTAAGAATCACAATCATCTACTTCTAATTAGACCAAGAAATGAACATTCGCAGACCACCGAATAAATTTGTTAACGGCGTACCTTGTACCGAACGGGGGCATTAGCCTCGCGGTTGTTGCCTGCGGCTGATTCGTTGATCGGGTTTATGAGGAAATCGTCGTTAAACTCTGAAGACCCACCAAGAAATCGGAAAAGGGAAATGGTTAGACAGCAATTGTCGTGCGAACCCGAGGAGAGAAAGGACGCTGGATCGACGGGGAGACGAACGAATGAAGAAATTACCAGCGGAATCGGCACCTGACAACAAATCAGAATAAGAAAGGAATTAGTGCGGGAAAAAAACCACCACGCAACCGTAAAACGGAAAGGGCTGAAAATCGTTCGTCGTGCGAAATCGAGGAGATGGAGATCCGCTGTAGCGAGGGGGAGAGGAACAAAGGAAGCAATTACCACCGGCACAGAGCTCGTTGCACTCGAAGGGGGAGAGGGAGAGATGATTGAACCTGCAATTGATGGGGCAGAGGGGGAGATGTTAGAACGGGTAATCGAAGGGGGGAGAGCGATAGAAGCTGGAACCTGCAATCGATGGGGGAGAGGGGAAGACGATGGAGCGGCCAATCGAAAGGGGAGAGGGAGTGATGTCAATGGAAGAAGAGGAAAGGGAATGGGGAGGAATGAGAAACTAAACGCATAACCATTGAAGACTCTGTGAAACCGTTTCTTCTCCTTTTACAATGAATGCATAGTGGTAACGGGTGACATTTTTTTTATATTTTTTTTAAGGCTGACGTGGAGGGCTGTGGCTCTTGCAAATGCAAGAACTTTTATATATATAATTTGGATAAGCGTGGACGACAAAGAAGTTAAAACGTAGAAGATATGTGTTCTGATTATGGGCCTTTACGTCTCCTCTAAAGCCTTTCTCATTAAACTTTCTTCTGTTATATATTCAGTAAATTGGGCCTATATTTTCTTAAATCAATCAACTTTTTCAAACCTTTTGTTTTTATTTCAATTTTGGAAATTCAGTTATTTTATATATCTATATATATTCAAGTGCAAGTGCTAGATAAAAAAATATAATGAACTTTCCTTACTTTTACACTTTTTCTATAATGTGTATGTTAGAGAGAATTAAATATTAAGAATGGAGAAAATTCCACAAATAAATTTTTAAATCTATACATTTAATATATTGTACTAGTAATTTTCTAATTGTTTTTTCTCAAATATCACGGTCGCCTCTATGGAAAATTCAACAACACTAAGAATGAAAATATGTAGATGTATAAACTAAATGAAAAAGAAACCTTTTCAAAACTTTTTTTTGTTAAAATGTAAATATATTAAGAAATCGAAATAGTACATATCAGGAGCACTCGATTACCAGTTACAACTTCAATAACCCAAAAAGTAAAAACCAAGAGAATTACCCCAATGATGGAACAAACTAAACCAAGACACACTTAACAGCCAAGAGATACGTCAAGAAATAATATAATTCAGTAGGACTAAGAGTATCAACTACATAACTACCATCAGGACGGGAAACCTGTCTACACTTTTTAATGAGAGATTGAGTAAAACCTGTAGGCCTGAAACCAGTCTGCAAGCGATATTCTGCGAGGTGAAGGCCTGTGCGATTCGTACAATGCCAGAATCCGATCACGCATCAACTTGTCGAGCCGAGCCCTTAAGACTTCACTGGTAGAGCTCTCGTTGCCGAAAATTCTTCGACTCCTTTCTGTTCAAATCAAATACACAATAGATTGAAGAGTGAGTTTATACAATTCAATAAGGGCATGTGAAGAAAGGTTGCCGCGCTAGATGGATCCACAGTCAAGGCGGCCATCAGTGATGTCGGAACCGAGCATAGCATCATCCCAGCTGGCTGCGCCGAAAGTTCGAGACTGAAGTCACACGTGAAGAATAGATGATTGTGCGGCCAAAGTTCGAGACTGAAGTCACACCTTTTCAAAACTTTGATTTATTTTTATTGGTAAAAGAATATTATATTTATAATACATAAAAATTTCAGGAACTTTTAGAATGTTATATTTGTTATAATTATTACCACTTAATTTCATTTTAAATGATTAGTTTTTAAAATCTATAATAATCGTAATGAAATGATATAATTAAAAGAATTAACCTTCTAAAATCTAAAAGGATATATCGGAAAGAACTAAGTGGACAATTAATTCAACACAACTTCATCTATACCATGTTGCGATTTTTATATATCTTTATTGGTATAATTCACACCAT
This sequence comes from Gynandropsis gynandra, assembly GCA_036759665.1. NCBI lineage: Eukaryota > Viridiplantae > Streptophyta > Magnoliopsida > Brassicales > Cleomaceae > Gynandropsis > Gynandropsis gynandra. Next base: position 2,028,594 of record CM071870.1, read on the forward strand.
AAATATATACCATATCAATATAATTTCATTGTGTTAAAACTATAACCCACCTGATGAAACACATATTATAAGAATAATCCGACTTATTTATATATACACACATACATAAAATATAATAAAAAAAAAATAGCAACATGGTATAGATGAAGTTGTTGGACTGTTGGGTGTTAAATTTGACACAAAGTATAAAGTTGTACATCCATTGTCGCAAAATGTGACAATCTATAAAAATATTTTGTAAATCAATTTTGGCAACTCTCACTAAACTTCCGATGATCCACATAACTAATAAACCAAATTTTATATATATATGAGATAATATTTTTCGATGATCGTAAAAATTCTTTTTGCCGAATCTAATTTGAATATTTTATATGATACATTAGAATAGATTTTTTCGGAGTATGAATTGAATATTTTTCTTCAATGACAAGTCTCTATTTATATAAGACTTAGAAACCTTTTGAATCTAAAAATCGGTTTAATATGAACAATCATGACTATTTAGAAAGTCATGATTGTTTATAAAATCATGAATGTTAATAAGGTTATGTCTGTTGATAAATCCGAAAATTTAAAAAATTAAACTCAAAATTAAAAGTTAAATTCAGATTAATCAAAAAGCCAAGAGCCCCGATACTCTATATTTGATATTTAATATATATCAAATGTTCACAAGCCCAACACAAACACACTTCCAAAACTCATCTATGTCATTATTCATAAGTGTATGAAGAGAATTCAATAATATGTTATATTAATGACCTTTTATCTTTCCACGTGGGACTATGTCCCTCCGTATTTCATTCTTTTTTCTATCAATACCTCACATTTTCTAATAAACCATAATAATACTCCACATTTGATTAGAAAATAAGATATTTTTACTATAATAGGTGCGGTATACATATTCTTTTGGATTTGAACATTTTGTAGTGAACACTTATCGGATTTCTATAACTGAATTTCTTGTTATGTCTTCAATTTTGGAACTATGAACCAAAAACTTATAATCGACGCTATTCTTTGTAGGACCAATATAGATACAATATATACTCTTTGGCCTGAATTTTGTTGTCTTTGGTAAAGGAATTTGGACTTCCGCAAGACAACCCCACACTTCATAGTCTTGTATGTTGATAATCATCCTTTCCATAATTCGTATGGAGATTTATCGCTCGAATTATGAGGAATTCTATTTAGAACATCATTCACACTAAGTATTGCCTCACCCCGTAAATTTATTGGTGCTCCGGAACTTATCAACATTGAGTTTATCATATTCTTTAGTATTCTTTTTTTTGTTCAACGACTTCATTTTGTTGTGGAGTATATGGTGCAATCGTTTGATGCATTATTCCTTGCGAAGACCAAAATTTTGCAAAGTCTTTAGATATATATATTCTCCACCTCTATCTGACCTTAAAATTTTTATTCTTTTGTTAAGTTGATTTTCAACTTCTACTTTGTATAATTTGAACATATTCAAAGTTTCATCTTTGGTACGTATCAAATATACATAACAATACTTACTACATTCATCAATGAATGTTATATAATAGTTTTCCCTCCTCTACTCGGAGTTGCTTGGAAATCACATAAATCCGAATGAATTAGACCAAATATTTCTTTTGAATTTTTGACAGACTTATGTGGATGATTCGTGTACTTTAATTTCACTCAAATCTCACATTTCCTTTTTATATTCATTGAACATTTTATTAACAGGCCTAAATTCACCCACTACAAAAAACATGCATTTTCCTACGGACGACAACAGATTCTTGCCCGTTGGGAAACGCTCGTAGGAAATCCCGGATCTGTTGCAATTCGCAACGGAGTTGCAATGGATAATATCCGTTGCAAAATTGAACGGAACTTCCAACGGAAAATTCCGTTGAATAGTTGTAACAGACGCCCGCTGAAAGAATTTGTAACATATGCCCGTTGAAAATTTGCAACGGACGGCCGTTGAAATTGGCAATGGACGTCCGTTGCCATCCAGGCAGGAAAAATGAGCGGGAATTTAACTTTCCAATGGGCATCCGTTTTAAATTGGCGGGAAAGATCAACGGACGTCCGTTGCAAATTGGCAGGAAAGGGCAACGGACGTCCGTTACCATTTAGCGGGAAATCGCGTCCAACGGATGCCCGTTAGAAATTCCAACAGGCATCCGTTGGAAAAATTGTTAAAAAAATAAAACAAAATAAAACAAAATAATTTTTTTAAAAATAATAATATTTTTAAATAAAATTTTTTAATTAAAATATTAAATTGTTTACAAAAAACATTAAAATATCGGTGGGGTCGATATCGTCTCTTTGATCGCCACCACCACTAGATGGCGTTGCATCTGAATCGGAACCCGGTTCTTGTTGTGGCGTTGATCCCCTCCCTTGGCCAGAAATCAAATCGATGACGCTCTCCAAGTGCTAACTTTGGCTCGAGTTTCTCGAAGTAGTGATTCGAGCTCCTCGATCCGCCGTTGTTGCGTGAAACTCTCTTAGACTGCGGGAGGTACCGTCATGGCATCCTCGTCGATATCCTTTGAAGCGCTCCGAGACCGTATAGACGCCCCTTATACGGTCTCACTGACTACAAGACAAATAAAAGTAGCGTTAGATTTTTACAAATTATTTTATTACTAATCGAAAGATAAAAGAATAAGATTTTACCTCTAAATAAATTTTGTCATTTTGTAAAGGACTGAGTTCGTCTGGGGTTGAACAACAAGCTTTTGATTGTTGTGTGATTTTCTCCGTCACAGCTCTCATGGTTCGCTCCGCTCGAGGATCGACGAGTTCGGGTTTGTCGACCTCTTCCCCGACGGCCGGTTTCTTCTTGGCGTAGGTTTCAAATTCCAGCTCAAGAAGAGTTGGTTCTCTTCCTATCGGAAGTATGGAGATGCGGACCATCTCCAGGAACCTTCTCGCCGTACCGACATTTTCTGGCCTTGTCGCTCTTGGCCTTGAATTCTGCAGACTCCCAATGCTGAATCATTTGATTGAAGACCGCGTCCGCTGCCCAACTCGGTTTGCGATTGTTGGCGTAGTAGTTACATTTCACGTTGTAATACATCAAACATCGTTTATATAAACTATTCAATTGTATTAATATTTCGATTGTTTGATTACACATCATATACATTACTACACATCATGGACGTTACACGTCATTTACATTACACATCATCTACATTTATTACATATAATACACATTATTGTATTTACATTTCTTCTTCAATAGATTCATCGATGGGCGAGTCTTCCTTCGATTGTTCATTGAATTCATCACCGTTTTCATCTTCAGCATCTTCCGGTTCAACGTCTTCATAATCGTGTATGAGTTCTCCGTCTATGTCATTTCTCGCGAGAATCTTCTCGCGATCTATATCAATTAAACGAATCGGCTGCGGATGATCGGGTTGTAACCGATCTTCTTTATCATCAGAGCTTATGATCTCTCGTGGCTTCATCTTTTCTACGACCCACTACTCCTCTCTTCGACGTTTCAATGTTGTTGGATATTGCACGTAACATACTTGATCTACTGGATATATTGTGATGAATGGATCATACTTACCATATTGTCGTGCCGGATTGACGTCAATTCCTCCCCAACGGTTTTTTCATATTACACATCCTACGGTTGGATCGAACCAATAACATTTAAAAAGCATCACCTTCAACCCAACGAGCGGTATATTCCACTTGTATGATTTGGTGCAAAATGTCGTAAAAGTTATCACCCTCTATATCACTATTAATACAAACACCATAGTTGTATGTGTTTCTATGTTTACCGTGTTCGTACGTGTGGAACGTGTAACCGCGAGTAAACAAGATTGGCCAACACATGATATTTCGTGCGGGACCATTAGCTAAATCTTTTGACCACATAGGAAGTCTTTCATCAGAATATTTCACCTGTACGTAGCATAAAAATAAATTAATACTTTTATATGCAATTAAATTTAATAGATGTTACACGAGTACTTACGTAGTCTCTCAACCACGAGCCATAATGTTGAACTTTCATGTCTGTGAGTTCATTTGCATTTAGATGAGGATATGTATCAAGTACTTCTTCATCAAATATCCTGAATAATGAAAATACGTTAAATTTGAATATATATATATATACATATATATGTAAAAGATTGAAATTAATATGTATTAGTACGTACCTTTCGAACGGTAATAACTCTTGACAATTTAGTAGTATATATATGTGGACGTGATTACACTCCTTTGGTGTTAACCAATATTCATCGGATTTATCTCCTGTACGTCCAATCGGTGTAAACATTTCAGGAATTGTGCCAAACTGCGGATTATATTGATATAGATAGTTTGTGTGATCATCCGTTGTACGTCGATCTTTCGTTTGAATATGCGACTTGAAGTAAAATGTGCTGAAATATGTGATTTCTTCCAGCAAGTATTGTTTGACAATAAATCCTTCGACCGCTGCTTTGTTTTTTGCTTTTTTTCTTTAAATGAAAGAAAAACCTTTCAAAAGGATACATCCATCTGAATTGAACTGGTCCACCGAGTATTGCCCCATCTGGTAAATGTATTGGCAAATGCTCCATGACATCGAAGAATGAAGGCGGAAAAACTTTTTTCAATGCACATAATACTTCAGACACATAATACTTCAGATATATTGTTTTTCATTACTTCCAAGTCATCACTTTTTAAATTCCTCGAACATATATCTCTGAAAAATATGTTGATTCCGCATAACACTTCGTGAACATTTTGTGGTAAGAGATCAGCAAATGCAATTGGAATGAGCCGCTGCATGAAAACGTGACAATCGTGACTTTTCAATCCGATCAGCCTCGAACCAACAATATCCATACACCGAGCAATGTTCGATCCATATCCATCGGAAAACTTAACATCCTCTATTAACCATTTTAATGATGTCGTTTTTGCCGGACCAGACAATCTGAATACCGGGACATGTGACCTTTCATCTCTTAATTCCAACTCAGGTCGTCGACATATTGACTTCAAATCTTTTCTTGATTGTATATTGTCCTTGGTTTTACCCATCACATTCAAAACATTATTTTTGATGTTATCGAAAAAGTTCTTTTCGATATGCATAATATCTAAATTATGACGTAATATCAATGATTTATAATATGATAGTTCCCAAAAGATACTACGTTTATACCAGTTATGCCATTCTCTTTGATTTTTTGGTTTACGATGCCCACGATCTCCACCGCATTCAACCGATTCTTGTAAATCACCCATTGTGTTCAATCTTTCGTAAAGGATTTGTGTTCTGGTTTGCATGCACGGTGCCTCTTCTTTTTGTACCACGTTCTTCCGAAAATGTTTTTTATCTTTCCGGAAAGCATGGCCACAAGGAATAAATATTCTATGACAATCAAACCAATATGGTTTCTTACCATGTACTAGTCGAAATAAATCTGTATCCTCCATACAATATGGACATGCCAATCTTCCGTGCGTGCTCCATCCAGATAACATTCCATAGGCAGGAAAATCGCTAATTGTCCACAACAAGACCGCTTTCAATGTGGAATTTTGCTTAGTACTGACGTCATAAGTAAGGATTCCTTCATTCCAAAACTGTCTTAATTCATGAATTAAGGGCTGCAAAAAAACATCGAAACTTTTCTTCGGATGTTCTGGTCCTGGAATCAACAACGTCAGAAACATTACATCTCTTTTCAAACACATCTCGGGAGGCAAATTATACGGAGACAAAATCACCGACCACAGAGAATATTGACTTCCAGATTGTCCATAGGGACTAAAACCATCCATGCACAAGCAAAGATAAACGTTTCTCGTTTCATACGTGAACTCAGGAAATATTTCATTGAAATCTTTCTAAGCCTTACCATCCGATGGATG
>CM071870.1:2034551-2054883 GCA_036759665.1 Gynandropsis gynandra
ATGTTGCATTATACCTTCGGCCGTTGAGTGTTCTGTGTGCCATCTCATTGCCGCAACGGTTTTTTTCGATTCATATAACATTCTCAACTTGTTTGCTATAGGCATATAGAACATTTTCTTGTATGGTACATATTTACGTGAAGATGTTTTTTAGGCCGAAATCTGCTTGTACAGCAAAACTTGCATTCCAATAAGTCTTTATCATTTCCCTAAAACAACATGCAATTGTTTCTACAAACATCAATTTTCTCATGTGGCATTCCCAAATCTTTTTAAACATTCTTTGTTTCGTAGTATGTCTCGGGAGCTTGATTATTTTCCGGTAAATATTCCCGCATTGTTTTGCAAAATGAATCCATGCAAATTTTAGCCACATTCTAGTCTGTTTTAATACTCATCAAATCTTGAAGATAAAGATAAACGAGATTGACCTTCATGACAACCTTCATATATAGGTTGTTTCGTGGAATCCAATAGGTTGAAGAATCGACGTGTATCGATATTCGGCATCTCTTCATGCGTTTGTTCATTAACAACTCTAGAAAAAGCATCTGACACCATTTCCACATATGGATTGGTCGTTGATGCTTCATAAATAACTTCTTCATTTCGTTCTACTTGTGCATCTTGTACAATATCTCTAACACCGCAATTTTCACCGTGAAAAAACCAAATTTCGTAATTTTCAACAAAACCCACCTTATAAAGATGTTTGCAAAACAATTTCTTGACTTCGTAATTTTTGTTGTTGATGGTTTGATTCACTCTTTAGTGTGATCTAAATAGTGAACATTCCAACGGACATCCGTTGGAAATTGCAACGGATGTCCGTTGGAGGTTCACGTGAATTTATTTAAACCAGTGAACCTTGAAATTAACAATTTCAACGGGCATCCGTTGTAAATTTTCACGGGCGTCCGTTACAAATGCCAATGGACGCCCATTGCAATTCTTTCCTCGGCTTCTAACGGGTCTTCCAACGGAAATTGCCAACGGATAAAAGCCGTTACAATCCGTCAAAAATCGCGATAGATTTCAACGGATATAGCAACGAAAATAATCCATTATAAATCCGTTTAAATTTGTAACGGATTACGACGAACTTTGGCCTGTTGTAAATATCAACAAATTCGTTACAATCCGTTGCTAATTGTTTCCAACGGACGGATCCGTTGCCCCGTCTGTTGGAAACACCGAGTTTTTTTGTAGTGACCATTCTTTGTAAAGAATGAAAATTTACGTATCATAATCTATAATACCATAAAGAAGATGATGCTTGAGTCATATACTTAGAAGCAACACTAGTTGCTGCGTTTTTATTAATAGCATCAGATACATTGGGTACAACATTCACTTGAAGAGTCTCTCACTTAGAAAACCTTTACTCACAAATATTACTCTCGTGCATATTATAAACTTATCTGACTCAAACACTACTTTGAAGCCTTTGTTATAGAGAACAAGATTAGAAACAAGGTTCTTACGAATAGAAGGAACATGATAAACATTTCCTAACACAAGTTCTTTTCCAAAAGTTAATTTTAGGATTACTTTTCCTGTGCCTTCGATCTTTGCCATTGCTTTATTTCTCATGTATAGATTTTCACCATTTTCAATTTATTGATATGTGGAGAACAATTCTCTAGTCGAACACACATGCATGGTAGCCTTAGTGTATATCCACCAATTTGTTGTGTTGGTGATCATGGTTGCTTCAATAGCCACAATGACTTGATTTTCGATTACATTTGCTTGATTGTTGGTTTTCACAAAACCACTACCTTCGGTTTGGCTCTTCTTGTGGTAGCAATCCTTTGCTTTGTGTCCACCTTTTCCACACACCCGAAAGTTTAGAGTAACCCTTATTCTCAGAGTTTTTTGAACTCTTGTTTCTTTGGGGCTAGATTTCCAGCATGTGTATTTCATTTCTTTCCATTCGTTTTCCTCTTCGACTTCATCTTAACCATGTTAGCATGTGCCTCCATGCCGACCATAAATGCCTTGTCACCATGCGATTGTTCTCTTCAACACGGAGTTTGAGGACCAACTCCTCAAGACTCATATCCACAGTTATATGTTTGAGATGAGTATTACAATCCTTCCATGAATGAGGCAACTTCTCAATAAAATTACTTACTATAAAAGCCAATGGTAAAGCCATACCTTTCTCATCTAACTCGTGTATTATTACTTGTAGTTCCTCTACTCATAATTTTTTTTTGAAGATTCCAATCCAGTCTTATATTGTTTGTCCAAGACCATCCACAATTCATGTGCAATATTGTACTTAGCATATATATTGTACAATGAATCATCTAAAGAATATAGTTTTGCAATTAAACTCATTCTCTTGTCATCATTGAATAGATTTCTCTATTTCGGCCTTCTGTCCATAACTCACTTTGACATTTAATATGTATTAAATGTTCACAAACATGCACAAACCCAATTCCAAAACTCATCTCCAAAAACCATGTCATTATTCATAAGTTTATGAAAACAAATCATAATATAATATATTAAAGATCTTTCGTATTTTCCATATGGGGCTGTCCTTTTATATTCTCTTCCTTTTTCAATCAATATATACATCACTTAATCTTTACAAATTTGTAATGATCAGAATAGTTGAACCGGTGAAATAAAAATATTAAATAATTTCTAACAGAATTTTAAACATATATGTAAGATAAAATGATTTAAAACTATTGAAATTTGGATGCAACGATATGTAATATATATATATATATATGATTAAACATAATGGTTATACTAAATATCTTATTCATTGTAATTTTTTCCTTGTTTTACAATATAAAATGATAAATTCAATATTTTTATATAATAAATTTCTTAATATGAAAAAACCATTTTAAATAGGGACAAACTCCTATTTCTCCCTCATTTTTACTTGTTTTGCTTATTTCTCCATCATGTTTCACACTCATTTTATTTTCTCCACGTGTTTTGGTCCTAATTCTATTTCCCCTTCATCTTTTGCAATTCTGCATATAACCTCATCCGTTTAAACTCCATTAAATCTTCCAATTTTGACCCTATTTAGATCTAATTTTGATCCGATTTAGCCCCAAATTGACATGAATTTATGTTTTGGGTCCAATTTGACCTGATTTATGCTCAATTGCACCATAATTTGCATCCAATTTTGATTTTCATTCAATTAAAACTCAAACTAATATAAAAGTCAACAAAATTAAACTGCAAGTTAAACAAAAACCGATTATTACCCATTTTTTCGATTTTAACCCAAATGGTATACTTTTGACTTGAATTGGATGTGATTTCACTTGATTAAAACTTGAATCGCTCAAAGTTGCACCGAAATTGTCTCAAAATTGCATCCACCTCGAGTCAAATTTGGACCAAATATAAGTCAACATTGAAAACCCGATAAGAATTAGTTTTTGTTTAATTAAGGTTTATTTTGGTTAAAATTTCATATGGATTCGGATTTTAATCGGGTGAAAAATAAAATTGGATCCAAATTCTAGTTAAAATTGAGTGTAAAACGGATCAAAATTGAACTCAAATTTTGGTCAAAATTGAGCATAATCCAGGTTAAATTTGGACTTAAATTCTAGTTAAAATTGAGCCTAAATCAGGTCCAAATTAGACCCAAATTCTATTCAAAATTTAATCAAAATGGGCTCAAAAATACATCTAAACCAGGTCAAAATTGAATCTAAATCGGATCAAAATTAACTCTGGATTGGGTCGTGTCGAAATAGGATCGAAAATCAAATTAAAATCGATGGGTTTTTAGGATTTTGAAGTTAAATTTGAAGATTAATGAAAGTTTAAACAAAGGCGGTTATAGATATAATTTTTAAACATAATAGGAAATATGATTTTAATCAAATCGTGAGAGAAAAATAAGCTTGAGTGTGTGACGGGATGACTGCAAAACAAGAGGCGAATTGACAAAATAAATATGAGTTTTTAGAGTTCTTGGAAACCATTTATTTAACATATTCATTGTATATATATATATATATATCTTATTGGGAAATGCACATGAAATTGTTTTGACATTTTGATGAATTATTTTTCCCTAACGATCTTACTCAGGATTTTGTTTTGTTTTGTTTTCATTCTACATTCACCGTTTGTGGCCCATCTTTTGAACATTTGTTGGTCAATATTTTGAATGTTAAAACATTCATTTCTTATTTTATTTTGTTCTTTATTGTTTTTAATTTTCATTTTACAATATAGATATATAGAGAGAGATTTTATGGGTCATTACATTTTGCTAATTCATGTTACAGAATATTCTCTTTAGAATGAAAATTTGAAAATAATGTGTAATAGACACTTTATACCATTTATTTGTTAGTTGGACTTAATAATGCATTAGAAATGAAATTTACTAATTTTACTTAACATCTCTCCTTTTGAGATTTAAAAAAAAAACTTTGTATACTCCCACCCCAGTTGAATTACGCTTGGATGCAATTTTTTTTTTATTTACTTACACAATATTTTAAAAAAGCATATATATTATCCAAGATCACACGAATATATTTGTGATAGAAAAATTAAATGATCGGTTAATAATTTATGGACTTTTTATTGGTCAAATACCACTTGAATGTTCAATGGCACTGTCTATTCTAATATTGGGATCTCACATTATCACTAATTTGTTTTTAAATATGCATACACTTATTATACAATAAAGGTTAACCCAAGGTTTGGAACTATAGTTTTTTAAGGATTAAAATAATTTAAACAATTACTTTTCTTACCCCTTATTTAACCTAAAAGGCAATTGTATTTTTCGGATTTTTGGAGACATGAAATTGAAAAGTCTATATATAGAGAGAGTTGAAGATTCGTTTGAACATGGAAAACATTCATAAAATATAAACTAAAATATACTTTTCATATGAATATACGTCATAGCTCACATTATCATTCAAATAAGAATATTTAAATATTTAAAATAATATTATAATTTATACACAATTATAGTTCCAATTTAGTCTAAAAATATATACTGTGATAATATTATGTAACCTTTCATAATTTTAAATACTGAAAACTGTTAAAAATGTTATTTTGTCAATGTAAATTACATGAAAGCAAAATAATATATGATAAGATAAGAATGAATATATATATATATATATATGATAAGAAGAATGAGAAAAAAAAATATGATAACTAAAAGTAATAAATTTTTAAAATTATGAAAATGAAACTAATTTAAATAAATAAACCGTAGAAAATTATTTATTGATTTTCTATATTTCAATTCACATGTAGATTTTAAAATAAAATATATCATCATATTAAATATTTTAAATGCTTTATTTTGAAAAATATAAAAGAATTATTGTTTTGATCGTAAAAAATAATTTGTAAACAATTACCGATAATATCTCTATGATTAGAGTGTTAGGAGAATATTCTGGAGCATTTTATTCTAGATTGCAATCTCCATATTTGTTAAGTTAGCATATTATTCTAGATTACAATCTTTACAGTATCTCCATATTTGTTAACTCATCTTTGTATATATACGTTGTACATCATTCATCAATTTAAGCAATCTTTTCACAAATTCTCTTTATCTATATGGTATCAAAGCACCAAGTCGTAAAACAATTACCCTAATTTTTTTCTTCTTTCTGTCGCCGTCTCTTTCTTCCTCTATGGCTACCGATGGCAACCGTCACTATCCTATTTATTGATATAATCACCTTCCAAATTAAGAAAATACCTAAATTACCTCATTTGTATTATTAAATTTTGGATTTGATTTTTAACAATTAGATTTAATTTTTTTTATCGAAAAAAACTTTCAAATCTAGATATTAAAAGTGCACAACTTTTCTCTCTCATGCATTCTTGATTCTCAGCAAGCCACCTCATCCAAAAACTTAAATCTAGAATTTATCTTTTTTAATTAACGATTCATCTTCTCTTTTATTACTATTAGCAATCAATTTTGTTCAATTATTTTCAGAAATTTCAGTGTCTCTTCTTCTTCTCGGCAGCCAGTAAAGGGCGTTTGTTTGGTCACTCCCTTGAATCCATTCGACTTTTTCCCTCTTCTATGTTTTCTTCTATGTTTTCTTCCCTGTTTTCGACTTCAGGTATTAAGTTTCGAGTCAATGTTTGCACGATTTTAGATATTAGGGAAGGAGCTCTATGAAGAGAGGTCTCGACATGGCCTTCTCCTACCTTTTTGCTCTTCCCAACGAACGACGCCACATGGAGAACCAGCAGCATAGCGGTCACTGTGGTTGGAAAATCTGATCGATCTATTCGTTTCTCCATGATTTGAAGTGCGTATAAGGGTATATTGCAGTGTCGTTCGTTGAGCTCGACAATTGTTTATTAGGTAATGCTTATATCGATCCTCTCCTTCATGTCAGTTTCGGTGACATGGCCTTCTCCTACCTCGTCGCTCTTCCCAACCAGTGGTTGTTGCAAGTTTGGATTCCCATTGCAAATCATCACTACCCGAGGAAAATTCGATACAAACCTTGCCATGGTCAAATAACTTTTCTCATACTTTGAAGCAATTATGCATCAGTCGTTGCCCAAAGGTATCGACTTTTGAATCTTTTATTCAAATCAAAGTAATGATATGTAATTAATGCCCTCGAGTCCTTTCATCTATTTGTTCTTGATTGGCATTTTCGATTATGTATTAGCAAAATTCTAAGTTATTCTTTGCAACTTCTATGCATGCAACGTGCTTCGATGAACATGTTTGGAGAATCAATCAAACTAAGGGTAGAATCCTATGCCCTTCTACCTTATATATGATTTCTCACACACAAATAGTCTTACTGCAAATATGAACTCATGGCAATGTTACATTTCCGATTGATCTGGATTTGTCCCCATTCATGACCTTTGCAATAGGAATGAAGCCAGAAGAGAGCAAAGTAAGGCCTACCCTTCAACTTGTTAAATCCAAGAAATTTAAATGCAGAGGTAGTATTAAACTTACTCACAACTTCACAAGAGTCAAATGTTGCACCACCGAATCCAGAGCAAAGCAAGAGTCATTGTAATAAAAATGTTAGTTGAAGTGTAACATAAACAAGCCATGCCCTTTAAATTATTAATTAATTTATTAGTATTTGGATTAAGAGCAAGTAATAGAAGGATCATCAAGCAAGTGCAGTTTGTACAGACTTGTGACAGTGGTGGAACATTTTAGGAAAAGTGGAAGTTGGCATTAATTATACTGGTTATAGGAAATCTGAAGAAGAAAGAAAATATGAGTTTGAGAATTTGAGTTGGTTTAGCATTTATGACTCTCAACTTGAGAGTCTTAAGTTAGTAGAGTTTTGGAGACTGATGTTCTTGTTGCTCAACCTATTTTGCTTTTCTACGAGAGCCTTTGACAAACAAGATTTACTTTGTTTTTAATGTTTACTTATTTCATTACAGTGATAGATTTTCTTTAATTTTTTACTTCAGCCATATTGATACCTAAAGGATTGGTCGATCACTCTAGCTAGATGTGTTTTATAATATGCAGATGACTCTCATGAATTATTGTAACACTCCAAACAATGAGATCAACGACCTTCGAAGAAAGGTAAATCTCTTATGATTATTATAATTTTGTAATAATGGACACTTATGTTTTTTATTTTTATTTTTTCTTCTTGCCTTTACAGTTTTATGTTTCACTTCCATCACTTTTTAAGCTCAAGTCCCACCTTTTACACATATATATGTTCACTTTGTATTGAAAGAGTCTGTGAGAAAGTAGATCTCTGAAACTAAGGTGAATTTCTTTAATTCAAACCGTTTTAATAGTTTTACATTTGATTCATTGATGATTGTGGCAAAGCAGGAGCTAAAAGCGGTTCCCATCTCTACAAACGAGATTGATGTCGTTGCTTGGGCTCGACGACGTTATGAGTGTTGTGGTACTATCTCTCGATTTGATAAGATGTCTTATGCCACGGTTGGTTATCAGATTCTTTTCTTTACGCCATTGCTTGTAATTTATTTGTGTATTTATTATGGTATGTCTTTGTATTTATCAGACCTTGTGAGACAGTTCCACACGAGGAATTGAATCTTGATAGACGTTTCTCTTGAGCGAAGGCATTCATCAGGGAGGAACGAAAGAGGGATACAAAGATTTAGTGGTAAAACTCGCACCTTCTATCTAATCTAACTCACCCCCTTGTGCCTTCTCTTTGGGGGTCTATTTCTGCATTAAATGTTGATTATGCTTCATTTGAATACTTTTTTTTCCTTTTTTTCGATCCTTCTCATTTTTTTCCTGCTCTTGAAGGTTATGGATGGTCTATCACACAACCAAATGTATCTGTAATTCTCTCTTTCTACATTTCTTCCTTTCTTAAGATATTAATGTGATTTGGAATTGCAGGACATGATGGTTACATGCCCTTTGAGAAGTGAAGGTATCCATTCTTGTCTCAGTCTGTCTCTTGAGTTTATTTTTGCTCATGTCATGCCAAAGCTCAGCGGTAACGTCATGGTTTTCCCGTATCATTAAACTAAGATTTGATATCTATTGCAGAAATAAAGATTATAGGGAGGATCCGAAACTGGAAAATCGAGATGATTATGGTGGAGGTTCAAGAGGTGGAAATAGGATTTAAGACCAAACAGAAGATGAAAGAAACAAGTTCCCTGGCTATAATAGAGTTATGGAGGAATAGGTTTTCAGAAAGTTTATTTTCTAGATTGGGTTTCAGTTGAAGTAGTTTCCTTTTCCTCAATCAAAAATTAGTTTGATCAACTAGAGGTCTCTGAATAAACTATTTTACTTATAAGCTGCAAAACTGTAACACGTGTAGTTTATTTTCTGATTAATGATGTGCTTGGTTAGGAATTTAAGAGTTGTATTGCCTTTTCTGGTCTAATAAATCGTACTTTTCTTCTTGAATCTTATGTAGTTAAAATAAGTAGATGTGGATACTAACATGCTTGGCAATAAGAAATTACGGATTGGGGTGATATTCTCTTTTTCATGGTTTATTTGATTATCTTTTGTTATTTAAGCTAAAGTGACATCATCTGATGATGGAGCATATTTTCTTACAAAGAATTCTATTAAAGAGAAGGTCCAAGAAGCAGATATTCTTAATTGTAGGATCCAGGAACTCGAAACCCCGTTGGAAAGAAAGACTATAGGAGGTAACTACAACATTCCGAGCTTTAGTAAAATAATTTTCTTGGTATTTGCTTATTATTTTTATGTAATGTGCTCTTTTGATGTTAAGATCACTTCTAGCATCAAGAAATTTGTGAAAGAATGTAATCGTTTCTTGAGGATACAAGATGATGTCAAAAGGCACAGAACTTTATTTCTTTCTCTTGTGTGATAATGATGATTCATATATATTTTTCCAAATCTGAATGTCACAAGCTTGGCTCCAAAAATTGGGAAATCAACTTAGTATCATGATAGGAAATTAATCATAGATTATATATAAAAAATTTGGTATTCTATTTTTAATAATTATTTATTATATACAATATAATAAATAATTATATTTTTTATAACGGTAAAATTTTAATCTAAATATAATTATCGTTTTGTAAAAATTAATATAAGTTCCCGCGCTTCGCGCGGGATATTACCTAGTTATATATATAATAGTTGTTGCAGAAGGAGGCTCCTCAACCCTCCACGTCATCTTTTATTTTGAAATTATACTTTTTTTTTAAAATTTCATTTTTTTAAATTCTCTCTCCTTCACTTCACCATTATTTTTTTATTTAATTACTCCGTTCCCCCCACTCCAGCAACTACGCTCTCCACGTCCTACCCTCATCTCTAACGTTCCATATTTTTCTTTCCCCCGGCCAGCTAATCTCCTTTCAGTCCTCCTGTCTCCCTTCTTCTTATCGCTTAATGTCCCGGTAAGCCACAGTTGCTCTTGCAGCGATTTGCGCCGCAATCTGTGCTCCGTTATCCTCCGATAAGCCACGACCGCCGACCGACACCGTCGCGAAAGCACCTTTCTTGGAGGCGGCCTCCCAAGCCATAAATGGGGCCGTTGTTGTGCGTATCAGCTGCAAGGAAACTTATCCTTTGTTTTATCTTTCCCAATTCTATACAGCTTCAATAGTAATTACGTGGAGGCCTTGAGGAGGAATGCTGTCAAAGCTATAGTTGTAATGAGTATGTTTTGATAATGTTTCTCGTCTGCAGTTAATCTAGAAGGGTGTTTCAGAGTGTTGGAGAATCTATGGTTTTGGATTTTTCTTTCTTACAACAGGTGCAAATGAGAAGTTTTCCGGTGGCTTTGATATATCTGAGTTTGGTGAAATTCAAAAGGGGAACAATATGTTTTAGTGTCCTTGTACCTTTGGTATTTGCATTTGTAATATGTTTGCTCATTAATGATTTGAAAAACAGTGCTATTATTTTGGACAGGGCGAGAACCAAAGGCGGGATACATATCAATTGACATCATAACCGATTTGGTTGAGGGGCTGCTCTATCTTTTTGCATTCAGCTGCAAGGAAACCCTCTATTGCTGCGATCGAAGCGCTTACCCTAGGAGGAGGGTTAGAACTTGCTATAGTATGCGTTTATATATAATCCAGAATCACTTTCCTGTCAAGCGCTTTTTGAGAGTTTTAGTACAATATTTGCAAGGGGGAAAGGTCCATGAGCTGTTTAATGGGCTAATAAGATAGTCAAATGATTTTTCTCAAGGCTTTCCATCCTGTATATCCACGTCCCATAAGCGTATGCTCTTGCTGATGCAACTTGGCCATGAGGTATCAGATGCTAAGCTTTGGCCAATAAAAAAAACTTTAGGACTCTTGCGACTATCTACCAGGTGAAGTCTTTGCCTTCTTGCTTTATGTCTTTAATCATGTTAAAAATTACAGCATGTCATCCTGAATATCCACCTCCCTTAATCGTTTCCCAGGAAATTCCAGAAAAGAAAAGATAGCCAAGGGGGGTCGTGGACGTTCTGTAGTTTGTTGCGGTTCTTTGATCCTCCAAGGCATGACATTACTGAAACTATCCTTAGAGCCCTCAACCTTGGCGTTTACGTTAAATCTGGTTCAATTGAAGCTATCTATTGTACTCGCAGTTTCTAATGGAAAATATGATTTTTGTAAGAGTAAAGAAAGATTCATAAGTTGTATCCTGACCTTGCTAATACTATCAAATTTTTGAAGGATAAAAGGATCCACAGTATTGTAATCCAATCACCGGAAAAGTCCAATCGAAAAAATAACATTTTAGAGGTGATATACAACAGTTAAATGCAATAGTTCATGAATGGCCTCTACAAGGAACATCGTAGCCATGGACCCTAGCACATTGCTTGCGCACTGCCTCTGTCGCTCGAGCAATCGCATTACTCGTGCACCTTTCGTGCACGCGTCGGCATCCATGTCCGCGGTCGCCCGTGGTGGCCTTGGGTAGCACGTCATCTCTTCGCGTGTGACCGGCGTCGAATGCGCGACCGACTAGGGTTTCGGTCGCCGCCCTGTTCGCGTGCCTATACGTTTTCCCGATCCGATTTTCACAAAAAATCCAAAATACTAATCATGAACAGACACTCTGATACAACTATTGGGTTGCTACATCAGGTGTGGAAGCGTATTTTACAATCCAGATTGAAGATCTAGTCAAGGTGGGAATAGTTTTCGGAGTTTCAACGACGAACGTTATTAGAAACAATTTTGATAATACATGTTGCGTTGAAACTGATGATTATCGGATGTTAGACTTGATAGCGCAAGTCCTATAAACTCGTATCCACGCCAAGAACGGATTCTGCTATCAATGATTGATGCGGTTTTTGGGAAGAACGAAATTTGTTTTCTCGTTCTTCGTTTTCTCTCTCTAATTGGGATTATGGTTTAGATTTTACGATAATGAAAACTGATTACGAAAACTCGTTTTTTGTTTAATAAATAATTATTGAACTTTTCAACAATTACAATTTAGACCCGAAATTATTTAAATATTACATATCAGACGTCATACTTCCACTTTTACCAATTATAATATCATAATTATGGTCAACAAACATTTGAATGAAATATTTGTTGAATTTAAATATAAGTATAAATTGCAAAAATAATTTAAACATTTGAATCGTACCCATTTTTAGTTCTGACGTAAATTTGGTATTTTTTATTAAAAAAATTGATATACCGTGAATTGAAAACAACCGTTAACATGAAATAAAAAAAATATAAAAGAAACAAATTAAAGTTGGCAATTTTTTAAACCACAAAAGTTAGAGATATATTTTTGTTTGAAAATGACCCGAATTCAAAGATTTAATAGCAAAAGTGGGATAATTTTTGTATTTCTATGTTTTTTCTCAAATAAATATTACAATTCCCGAAATACACAAAATAAAAAGTAAGAAATATATATAGGTAAGGAAAAAGGAAAAAAAAAGGAAAAGCTACTCTGAGAAGCAGTAGATCAAAGTTTGACTTGGACTGAAAAATTGGTCAACGAATGATTCACGAAGACTATGCAGAGGCTGCGGGTGACGCAAGCAATGACATCATCATCTCTGCACCAATCAAGTCTCTCCACGTGTACAGTGAGTAGGTTGCTGTCAGCATATAAAAGAAAACAGTCGATTTGCCGCACGTGCCTTGAATCTCCGCTTGTTTTTTTTATAGAAAATAAATAAAAATTAATTAACCAAATTTTCTGTCTATAAAGCTTCGGTGGTCTCTCACTGTCTGATCCTCGTTTCTAATCTCGAGCAGACCAAAAAGGCCTCGTAAAGATTTCAATCTTATTACAGAAAAGGGTAAAATGAAATCAGAGTTGAACTTACCGGCCGGTTTCAGATTCCATCCGACGGACGAGGAGCTCGTAAAGTACTACTTGTGTCGGAAATGTGCATCGGATCCGATCACAGTTCCGGTTATCACCGAGATTGATCTGTACAAGTTCGATCCTTGGGACCTTCCTGGTAAATCCAAGAGATGGATCTTTGATTACATTATTGAAAAATCATCTGGGTTTTCAGAGATTCCTTTGTTTGGTTTCAGCAATGGCTCTGTACGGGGAGAAAGAATGGTACTTCTTCTCACCCAGGGATCGGAAATACCCTAATGGTTCTCGACCAAACCGGACGGCGGGGACCGGTTATTGGAAAGCGACCGGTGCGGATAAACCGATTGGTGAACCGAAGACTCTGGGGATAAAGAAAGCACTCGTCTTTTACGCAGGTAAAGCCCCCAAAGGGGTCAAGACCAATTGGATTATGCATGAGTACCGTCTCGCTGATGTCGACAGGTCTGCTTCTGTACACAAGAAGAACAACTTACGGGTACGCCTTCTGTTCAGATCTCTCTCTCTCTCTCTCTCTCTCCCTCCCTCTCTCTTACTAAATGCATAAATCCTTTGTTTTCAGCTTGATGATTGGGTGTTGTGTCGAATATACAACAAGAAGGGGAGAATGGAGAAGTACTACCCGGCGGAAGAGAAATGGACATCGCCTTTGGACATGTCGGATTCTTGCAGCTCGGGTCACGTGATATCTCCGGATGTTACGTCCGACAACAGGGAGGTTCAGAGTGATCCCAAGTGGTTGGAACTGGAGGATGCCTTGGAGGCCTTTGATAAGTCAGTGTTTGGTTCCATAGAGATTCTGCATAACAACGCTTTTGTTCCTCAGTTTCAGTTCCAGGATTGGAATTTTCCTCCACATGTGTAAAAAATGGTAAGAGCATAAAAAATATTATCGTGCATGAACAATCCACACATTCTTCAGTTTTAGGATCATTAATCACTATTATCACTTCCTCGTTGTACACAGATTCTGCAAAATTCATGAGAAATTATTCTGTAAATACTGATCCTCCAAGATCTTGCAATGAGAGCCTAACGGTTCATTTGAGGTCAGCATTGAATTCTTGGAGTGTGTGATGATGGTGGCAATGTACAAAGAGAGTTATGGTGATGATTCATGAACAATCTCATCGTTTTCCACAAGCTTAGATAGATGATCACCAAGAAAACTCGTATGAGTGAGTGTGTTAAGATGGAGGTTGCCCATGGCGTAATAAGACATTTACTAATCTCATTCTTAAAGTGGCAAGTCCTTGTATGCAGACTTTAAAGACTTTGATATCACTTCTTGCCTCATTCAACTCCTTGATCATTATGCTTATCATCTACATAAATCATCTAATCAGATGTTAAATATGATTTGGAATCAAACTAATCCAAAATTTAACTCAAATATCATATATATAGTCTATTATATATAAGTCTATTGTTCATATTTTAATGGATGTGAAACAATATAACATAACATGCTTTACGTTCAGACTCGAAACTGAAGCGTAGACATTGCAATCGGATCTAACATCGATGAATCAAATTGAAACAATTTATGTTCTCATAACATGTCAAAGATGAACTTGAAACTAATTAATCTCAAAAACGAGTTCTAGAATTTAGGGTTATCTATATAAAATTCCATAGTTCGTGATGTAGTCGATATGAGACACGATACAAAGAAATGAAAGATAAGCATGCCTACCATCATAGCCACACCTACACATCAAAAGAGACAAAGATCATACATACAACAACACACCATATCCAGAGGTGATTATGAGTAAGGGACGAACAAAGTTCCAACAATGTCAGAGCATATATTCAGGAATGAACAACACCAAAATAAAAAATTCCCATAATTTCTGGGATCCAAAATTTGTGTGATGCTTTTCTATAAATTTAGTTGTCCAATTCCACATTTTCAGCCACCATTTTTCCACTTTCAATCCTTCTCTGTGTATAAATTCAGAAATATATTTGTGTAAAAATTGATCATGATATCAAAGTTTAGGTAAAAAAAAGAAAAAAATCATTGTTCATCTTCAACCTCTTGGTTGAACAGTGCACCAAAATTGACCTTAGACCCTCTTCGATCGAACCCTTGGGTGATCTAATCTGGCACGCCTTACACTCTAATGTCAATAGAATAAGTTTCTAACTATTTCAGCCTTACATTGACATGAGTGCATCGATCTTGATGGTTCGGGTTTAAATGGTGGGTTGAGGTTGTTTTTCTACGTTAGGGTTAGAATTGATGCGTAATCACAATAGTTTAATTAAAAGAAAAACAAATTCTTCAATGACGCAATCTCTTCACTCCGTTAAGGTTACAAAACCTTATGAGTGTGCCAATTGGCAACATGGGTCTAAGTAGAAGATTGTCCTTTTCAACTCCGACGTCCTAGAAACCGAGCGTGAATTTTAAAAGAAAAAATGTGTGAAAACCGAAAAAGAAGAAAAAAGGAGAAACGAAAAAAATGATTGTCTTAAGAATGGTATATCATGTGAGCATAAAAGAATAGGTATGAAGATCGCTTGGATGTCGTCAAGGGGTTAGTGAAATGAACTTAGGGTATTTGTAGGATTGCACGACTAGTGGCTTTCGGTGGATAGAGGTCTGAACTAGGTATGCCTAGGTCTATGTTCGTGTGACGCGTTGTTGTGCATGATGGCTGACTTTTCGAAATGCTTGTGCTAGTATCCGGTTGTTATCTAACTATCATTGTGCTTAATTCTAGTTTTGCTCGAGGACAAGCAAAAGTTCAAGTCTATAGGAGTTTGATTATGTCTAAATTGTTCTATATCTAATATATACTAAAACAGCAACTTGAGTGAACAGTAAAAACCCCGCGTGGTATGATAGTAACCGTCGGATTTTTTTCCTTTATTGCTGGCGAATTTTCAGCCCTTAGATAGATACCGAGTACTGTTCAGAGGGTGTTCCTTTTTTGAACCGTTGGATTAATTTCCACTTTCCGATCTTGACCATTGATTTCTCTCCTTTTATTTTTTTAGGGTTTGTTTTTAGGTTTACAAACGGCTGAACCACTACCCATTCTCTTCTTCCTTGGGTTACCTCTTGCGCCTTCGGTGATTTTTGACGGTTTCCGGTGGAGTCTCCGCTCGCCGTGTCTCTCCGACGGTCTGCTTCAACTCTGTACCTCTCTCTCTTCTTTTCTTTCGTTTTTTGTACCGACTCTTTGCTTAAGCTCTTCGTTTCGAGCTCTATTTCTTTCAGTATAACGTTGTTGGTGCGGAGTAATGAGCGTGATATGTGATCGTATTTCTTATGTCGTTCGCAGGTAATCTACTTGGCGGGTGAGGCAGCGACACAGCTGAAGAAGATGAAATTCAGCGTCGGCCATAGCTGAGTTGAGTGCTTAAGCTTTTTCCGCCGAAGAACCCTAAATCTCAAGCTTCTTTAGAGTTTTTGCTGTCATGTGTTACTCTCTTCGATTTCCATTGTCTCTTCACCTGCCCCGAACCCGGATAATCGCTTTCAGTAAGCTGAAACGGCTCCGTCTCGACTATTTCTGCTGCTATGCTCGACCCGGTGTTCATGATGATGAGGAAAAGGAAGAGAGGTAATGGATTCTCTGCGCTTTTCCCTCTTTGATTCTATTTGGTTCTCGAGAAAATTAGAAAGAACACGATCGAGGTTAAAGCCGATGAGATTGATGTGAATCGGGTTTCCGATGAAATTGATATGAATCAGGTTAAGGAAGACGGCCACACGCGTAATGAGGTTGGAGGAGTTGGAGCAGGAGGATGGGACAGTGGGGCTTGCGCCGGGAAAGAGACCAAAGTTCAAGTGAAGAAAGAAGCTGAGGGTGTGGTGCGTGAGGCTGGGAGTTCCTAGATTGTTGAGAAACCGGCTGATGCAGCGAACGAGACTGAGTCGTGTTGTATGATTGTCTGGTGTGCAACGCTTATTCGACTCATGCTCTCAGAATTGATGCTGAAATTGCTGATCTTCGGAAGAAACTAGATCAAATGAATCTCTCCTGGCCTCAAGATGGTGAAGAGAAAGCGCTTCAAGACGCTCCCATGACAATGGAGGTGAGATTTTGGTTTTTCCAAGACCACTTTCCTTTTTGTAAAAGACTTTAGGTTGAGATTGTATTTGTTCATTTTGTTGACTGCTAGATAAGGTATCTTTTTCTGATAGAGTTTTGATATTTAGGCTCTTAAAGAAGCTCTTGCAAAGATTCGAGTCTGCACCAGATTAGAAGGGCTTCTAATTAAAAAAAATCAATTAAGCAATGGTGACTCACTGGATATACATGCACAAAAGGTAAGTTTGTTGATTTTCTGGAGTCCAATTCATTTTTCGCATACAGGGTGATTGGGGATTAAGCAATGGTGACTAACCGGCCTATTCGTGGGGATTTTGATTGGGGATTCCAAGAAGGTAAACAATGGGGTCGTGGTAAAAGCGGTGGATAATGCTTGCCGTTTGCGACGTTTCCTTCGATTTGTTTTCGTGCTCGAGTAAGTTCCTTCTAAACTGACACACCCAAACATTGTAACCGTACCTGGTTTCTGCATTGACTACGACTATGTTGGAAATTTATCTCTATATAACGCTATGCACGATGATGTTTACAGGTCACTATCCTGGAGCCTGCGTCTTCGCATTGCTATTGGAGTTGCCCGAGCATTGGAGTAAGCATATTATCTGTAACTTTTAACGAATATATATCTACTAATTAAGCTACAATCAGTTATTGCAGATTTGAGAAACGTGAAAATTGTTTTGACTAATTCCACTACTGAATGAACATTTTCTATTCTACAATGCGAGACAGAAAAATTACGGCCCGATATAGAGAAATTGCGTAGTGAGCTAAGGTTCTTGAGTACTGTTATTTTTTTCCCCTTCAATTAGTCAACATTTTCTATATATGAGTATCATCACTTCCTCTTGATCTCCTCCTCTTCCTTTTAAGGCAGGAAGAAGTATTATTTGTTCGTCGAGATGGAAAGAGACTTCATGGGATTGAGCAACAGACTCAGGCCTAATCTTTACCAGGATTCTTTCTCTTATTCAGGTCTCTTTTTTCTTTATTATTATTTTCACGCCTTATTATATAAATTTTACAAAATACTTTACATATTAATCTAATCACTAGGTTTCTACAATTTCATATGTTGGTTGTTGAATTGTATATACGTATTAATGTCTTACATGTTTAGGTTTATATGCTTAGGTTAAACACTTGCTGTCTGTTTGTTTATTTGCTGGCTTTCTCTTAGATACTGTTACTATGTGGCATCTTTACAATTTTTATTATTTTTAACCTAATTTAGCTATTTATCTATTATACTATCTAAATGTAAAACAAAAATACTTACTGTTTTACCTTATTTTCTGTGCCAACCCTTCTTTTTAATATTTATTTATGTGTGTATACATATATACATGTGTTTGTATATATTTTACCGTGCTGTCTTCTTAGTGATTTGCTGGCCTGCTGTTAAAACGCCACCTCTTCTGTACACTGCCATGTGGCATTTTTTAAAATTTTAAGTATTTTTTTATCTAATTTACATATATATATATATATATATATATCTAATATATACTATATATATGTAAGAAAAATTACTTTTTACTGTCTTACCTTACGCTCTGTGTCATCCATCCCGTTTTGCTTTTTCACCATGTACACTCCTCTGTCTGATATCGTTTATACTCAAGAGATTTCATACAGAATTAGGGTCAGAATCATACGTATATGGACTTTTTCGTATGATTCGCCGCGTGAACCGGCAACCACTCGTGAGATGGTTGTCTGTGATGAATGGGTATTTCGCTTAACTTTCTTACAAAGTTTTATATAGTTTTATTTATTTTGCTATTTTGTTCTTTCCATCTCTCGAAGTAAGCTTTAATTCGATTTGTTGGTTCTATTCGCTCATTATGAGTAAGTTCTTTCTTACTTAGCCAATGATACGCATCTAGGTTATAGTTAAAAGCTTTATGTTACTTAGTTGATGACACTGATCTACATCTAGGTTCACTGTTTGCAGTTAGTTAATAATATATATTACATCAGTCATTTTGTAACTGTTTTGGTTGATAATATACGTGATGTATGATATATATATATAGACACCGATAAATTACTGTTTTGAAATTGTTGACGATAGATGTTCAATCTGTGTGGTTATTGTTTTAATAGTGTATGTTTAACATGTTTAATGATACGTATCTAGGTTATAGTTAAAAGCTTTATGATACTTAGATTATGACACTGTTTGTAGTTAGTTAATAATATATATTACATCAGTCTTTTTGTAACTGTTTTGGTTGATAATATACGTGATGTATGATATATATATAGACACCGATGGATTACTGTTTTGAAATTGTTGATGATAGATGTTAAGTCTATGTGGTTATTGTTTTAATAGTGTATGTTTAACATGTTTGCTTTACTAGATCTGTGGTAGTTGTCTTTATCATGTGTATATATTTATTCTGATGCAGGTCATATATATATAGAGAGAGATACTGAAATCTATTTTAGGCCGACACTGGCGTATCGTCTCTCGGTGCTAAAAGAATTGTTGCCAAAGGGAATGAATGTCCTTTTGCTTTCTTTTAGCACCGAGAGATGATATGCCAGTGGCCTTTCATTGTGTTCAAAATCTATCTTTAACGTTATTACTATTAGTTAAGATATCACAGGTGAACCAGAACATCATGAGAAGCTTCTGAGAAGAAACAAACGAGAAGAGTATTTCAATACAGAGTATTCCGATACATATATTTATTTACTATTTGACGAACAAAGAGTGAAGATTTTCGTTTTTGTAGAATAATGATTTTACTTTTGATCTGAATTGGACACAGATATTTGTAGAATAATAACTAAATTTTACATAATCCATATATTCATTTTAATATTCATAATCCATATATTAATTATTTTTAATATTAAGAGATTATGAATTTTTTCCTTTTTCTTTGATGCTGATATGTTCTGTTCTTTGATTGATTTCGTGAACTTATAACTTTTTAATAAAGAATAAAGAGCATTTGTTAGAAACAACATAGTTACATGTCAAAGTTAATGTTTACATAATAGTATTAAAAGCAACAATATATTCATTTCATATTTTATATTAGTAAAGTGGAATCTCTCTATGTTAGTTTTTATATTGAGTAACAATAGGCAATTAGTTTTTATTGTAATCATAATAGTAATCTGTTTTACATAAATACTTCGGTTAAAAGGTAAAGAATTTCCGTTAGTAGGATCTATTTCTCTGCATTTCTACTGCATATATGTTTTGTTGGGTTGACACGTCAGTTGTTGTTACGAATTATTTATGAGTTCTATTGGTGTTTCAAATTTCTGTTATACATAATTGATTTACAAATTGAATGATATTGGATATTGTTCTTCTACGTCTAGAACATCAAAATATTAGGCTTTATACGTTACATAGATATGGTTATTTTTGGATGATGCTCTTTTTGTAGACGTATTTGCTTATTGGTTT
>CM071870.1:2055527-2112048 GCA_036759665.1 Gynandropsis gynandra
TATTTTCAATCAATGTACTGTAGATTCAAAAATTATAAGAAATGTCCAGTACTCAAGTAAACTCGTGACAGATCAAAATGTCCCATCAATCATAGCATTTAAACGACGGTAATGTACACTAAGTTCACATAATACTATTTTGGTATATCATTTTGATTTATGTTTACAGGTATTAGTACTTTTCAAAAGACATCTATTACTGGAATTTTATCTGACTCTTGCTTACAATAGTTTGCCAGAACATATACTTGATATCCCAGCAATGATTACTCATCTGGGTCCTCAACCTCCCGCGACAGAAACATTGGAATATTGGACTGGATTTCCTTTAAAGAGCATAAGTGATGTGTACCAAATCTCGAAGGTCAAACTATATTTTTTTATAATGTAGTCGTATCAATATTTAGGACTTTTACAAACATTTATACTTTAACATATATATCTAATGTTGCGAAAAGTTTTTTTACAGCGGGCGACCTGTGTAATTACCGCAAGAATCACCGATGTAATCACTAAAGACGGCTGGTATTACCTTGCTTGCCCACAATGCAAAAAAAAGGTTAATCTTATTATCGACGAGGAATCAAATCTACCCACAACGACAGATTTCTTTTGTGATGTTTGCAACGACGTTACAACTGAGCCAATCCCGAAGTACGTTTCCTCGCAATAATTTTTCTCCCCCTGACTTAAATTAATTCTCTCCTGCCTTTGAATTTTTTTTACATATAGATTCAGAGTTTATGTGAACGTTGTCGACGACACCGACAACGCAACATTACTCCTTTTTGATAAAGAAGTGGTTCAATTGATAAATAAATCTGCTACCGATGTTCGTTGTTACGTTACACAGGTTATGATTTCACATAACTCTTCATTAGATGTATTTGGGCGATATAATGTTATTATTATTTTTATTACATTACAAGTTATAAATATGCAAAGTGATTCTGTTATTCGTAGGGTATAACTGGTGGTAACTACCTGAAGAGCTGTTGTTGTTGTGCAATCAAAATTGTCTGTTTCAACTCTCTGTATCACCACAAAGGCTCACTGCTTATATATCATCCACTCGTGCACACCTTAGAGGATCTCGAATCATATTCCGTGCGAGTAAAGTAACAACTAATCAGGAAATCATTACCGCCATTACTAGGGTATATGTTCCCTTTCTCTAATCATACATACTAAGATTTTCCTAAATTATTCATACAATATGTATTACGATTTTCTTTTTCCAATTAGGCGGCAGTTTTTGGGCCTTCGCACGTACAATCATCTCATGGTTCGACGTCAGCTTTCCATTCTCTCGGGAAACGACATGTTGACGACACTGATAGTTATGTAACATCCCAATCTTCGTCTTCTAAGGTAAAGCAAACAAATGTTGACGATGATGGAGTTGAAACTATGGAAAACCAACGTGCCTGAACAATCGACGTTTTCATCGTGTATATTACGTTTGTATATTACTACGCGCGATAGGTTTGAATCCCGTTGATGTAATTTTTTGAGCGGATTCTCGCGTGTTCTATAACAAGTGCTATCGTACTCTAGACTCGGCAGTATAACTTTTTGGCCCATGGTGTTCACTTTTTGGATGGGAATGCCGTCGGAGTATGTATACGTATGTATATTATATGTAATAAAGTTTTTTAATAATGCTTTTTAAGACATAATGTATATTGTTAAATATTATTATCTTTGCAACTTATTTTCCATTCTTATTAATAGCCTAACAATGTCACATACGTATATATGTACATATATATTTGTCAGAGGTCACATATCCAAGAATCATGCCAAAATCAAAACTCTGAAGTTTTCCAATTGCATATACGAAGTCCACGTATATCAGCTATTTTAAAAGATGCTTTGGAAACATCACATAGTGCATCATTTATTGGTACAATTTCTTTCAAATTCTTTATATTAAAAAATGGTATTTTCTAAATTAACATTTTAATCTTTTTTTACAGAATACCATGACATTGGAGATCAAGAATATTATTGTCCGTGTTGTGATGCGTCTATGTGGTATGACGAAAGAATTAAAAAACAAAAAAAAATATACCTTTTAAGTTCTCACTATGTTGTTTACAAGGGAAAATATCGTTACCAAAAACACCCGACCCTCCTAAATATCTGCAAAACCTTATATTAAAAAAAACGCGTAACGCTAAACATTTTCGCCAATACATTAGAGCATATAATACGATGTTTGCATTTACATCAATGGGTGGAAAGATTGATACTTCAGTGAATGACAAATCTGGACCATATATTTTCAAAATACATGGTCAAAATTACCATCGAATTGGCGGTCTATTACCTTCACCAGGAGACACACCAAAATTTGCACAACTTTACATACATGACACTATGAACGAACTTCAAAATAGAATTACTTCTATAAAGTCATATTTATTTTAACGTTTCAATGAAACTTATAAATTTTTCGTAAACTAACTATCCATTTTTAACTGTTTTTTCTTTCATGTTGCAGCGGTACACGACAAAGAACAAATGAAGAGAGTAAAGTTAAACCCAGTCTCGTGGCAGGTTTACAAAAAATGCACGATACATGTAACCCATACGTTAAAATATTCCGTCAGGCAAAAGACATGTTCAATTCAGAAAAAGAAATCAATATGAAAATTCGATTGATAGCTTCGCGAAAAAATATTGACAAGACATACTCGGCACCCCAGGTCACTGAAGTAGCTGCGCTATTAGTGGGTGACTTTGATGAATCATTAGAACCTCGAGACATTTTATTGAAAAAACATACTAACGAATTAATTCGTATTACTGAACTCCATCCTGCCTATTTACCACTTCAATATCCACTATTGTTTCCATACGGCGAAGACGGTTACCATGTTGATTTAGAGTTACGCCCATCGATGTCAATTTCAAAAAAACCACGAATCCGAATAAGTATTAGAGAATATTTAGCTTATCGATTACAAGAACGACGTTCTGAATTTTCTATTGTACAACACTGTGGAAGACTTTTCCAACAGTTTGTTGTTGATGGCTTTTGTATGGTTGAGTCTGAACGTATTTCCTATATTAGAAACAACCAGACCAAACTTCGTTGTGAAAACTATAATAATATACGTTCAGCCATTAATTCTGGAAACAATGATGCTTCTACAATTGGAAATCGAGTTATTTTGCCGTCCTCATTCACAGGAAGTTCTCGATATATAAGACAAAATTATATGGACGCAATGGCTATATGTCGATATTTAGGATATCCAGATCTATTTATAACTTTTACCTGTAACCTAAAATGGCCAGAGATACAAAGATTTCTTTCAAACCGAAATCTTGCCTCAGAAGATCGTCCAGATATCTTAACTCGCGTATTTAAAATAAAACTGGAGAATATGTTAACTGATCTTAAAAACAACGAGGTATTGGGCCGTGTATTGGCAGGTAAATTACTATAAATTTTCATGTAATACATTTCCATCATTTTTTAATATAAACTAAATGCTGCATTTTGTGTATTTTGCAGTCATCTACACAATTGAATTCCAAAAACGAGGACTTCCACACGCACACATTATACTATTCCTAGCACGTGAATCCAAACTACCTACAACTGCTGATATTGATTCAATTATATCTGCTGAAATTCCAGACGAATTTTCCAACTCAGAATTGTACAATGCAGTCTAAGAAATCATGGTACATGGACCTTGTGGTATTGCAAATAAGTCTTCGCCATGCATGGAAAAAGACAAATGCACAAAACGATTTCCCAAAAATTTCAACCAAAAAACTTATATAGATCATGATGGTTACCCGGTATACAAAAGACCTGATAACGGGAGATTTGTCATTAAAAATGATATCAAACTAGACAATCGTTATATTGTACCATATAACGCCTATTTACTATTAAGATACAGAGCTCATATAAATATTGAATGGTGTAATCAAACAAAAGCTATCAAATACCTTTTCAAGTACATAAACAAAGGATCAGACAAAATTACAACTAATATATATTCATCAGATGCTACAAACAAAGAAATAATAACAGATGAAATTAAAAACTATTTCAACTGTCGATATATCTCTGCCTGCGAAGCATGTTGGCGAATTTTCGAATTTGATATCCACTATCGAAGTATACCTATTGAACGATTAAATTTCCATCTACCTGAAGAACAAAATATAATCTTCACAGAAAATGACGTATTAACTGATATTGTCTCGGAACAAAATAACAAAAATAACATGTTTACAGAATGGTTCAACTACAACATTACATATCATGACGCAAAACATTTAACATATATTGATTTCCCAACTAAATTCGTGTGGAACAAAACTAAAAAAATATGGACCCCAAGACAAAGAGGTTACGCACTTGGTCGACTACACCATGTCTCTCCTACAGCAGGAGAAGTTTATTACTTAAGAATGTTACTTAACAAAATGAAAGGCGCAACTTCGTTCAACTATTTGCGAACCATTAATGGTATCACCTACACAACTTTTAAAGAAACATGCCGTGCATTAGGCCTTTTAGATGATGATAAAGAATATATAGATGCCATACAAGAAGCAAGTAATTGGGCATCCCCATCTTATTTGCGATCATTATTCACCATATTATTAACGATGGAATGTATGACAGATCCAAAACATGTTTGGTCAACCATTTGGTTAGATCTTGCAGACGATATCATATACAAACAACGAAAGGCTTTAAACCTCCCAGGTTTTATATTATTTTCTATATTAACTACTCATATCTTCGTATGGATAAATTAGGTATGATACAATTATTTTTTTACTTTTATTTTTTTTGCAGATTTAGAGATCTCACCACAAGATTTGGAACAAAAAACGCTTATCCAAATTGAATATCTTTTACAAAAAAATGACAAATCACTCAAACATTTCCCGGTAATGCCATTCCCTAACAATGACAACACTAAATTCATACTGAACAAACTAATATATGAAGAAACGTCTTACAATTTAACCACATTGAGATCAGAATTTAACGAACTAAAAAAGCAACTCACTGACGAACAATATCAAATTTTCACTACAATAATAGATTCGGCTTATCAACCCATTGGTCAAATGTTTTTTGTTTATGGATATGGAGGAACTGGTAAAACTTTTTTATGGAGAACATTATCAACGTGTATTCGCTCATCCGGAGATATAGTTTTAAACGTTGCATCAAGCGGGATAGCTTCGTTATTACTACAAGGCGGGCGAACTGCTCACTCAAGATTTGCTATTCCCATTGACATCACTGAAGACTCAATATGCTCTATCAAATTAGGGACATAATTAGCAGAACTAATAAAGATCACAAAACTTATAATTTGGGACGAGACACCGATGGTACATAAACATTGTTTCGAAGCATTAGATAAATCTTTTACAGATATTATGAAATCTGTTAACAATAACTTTGGAACCAAACCATTTGGTGGTAAAACAATTGTATTTGGCGGCGATTTTCGACAAATATTACCTGTCGTCACAAAAGGCAATAGACACGATATTGTTGCAGCATCAATAAATTCTTCATATCTATGGAATTACTGTCGCGTCCTTAAACTCACTAAAAATATGCGCCTATACACAAATGCAAATACCAACATTGAAACTATACAAACATTTTCGAAATGGGTATTACAAGTAGGCGACGGCTCATTAGCAGAACCTAATGACGGTGAATGCTATATAGATATTCCTCTTGATTTACTTATAACAGAAAACAATAACCCAGTCCAATCTATCATACATCACGTATACGAAGATTTACCAAAAAAATATCAAAACCAGTATTTTTTCGAAGATAAAGCAATATTATGTCCGACAAACGACATAGTCGAAGAAATAAACAATATACTATTAGATATGACACCAGGTCATGTTAAAGAATATTTTAGTTCGGATACATTATGTCCTTCTAGCAATAACAATAATGACACTGAAATATATAACACTGAATTTCTAAATACAATTAAATGTCCTGGAATTCCAACTCATTGTCTGCAACTAAAAATCGGAATCCCTGTAATGCTTTTACGAAATATAGATCAAACACTTGGATTATGTAATGGCACACGTTTACAAATAACGCAACTAGGAACAAATATAATTGAAGGAAGAATTATTACAGGAACTAACAAAGGTAACAAAGTATTTATTCCAAGACTATCTTTAATTCCTACAAATACTATACTACCATTTCGATTTAAACGCAAGCAATTTCCAATCATACCTTGCTTTGCAATGACAATAAACAAAAGCCAATGCCAAAGTTTAAATAAAGTTGGTATATACTTACCACAACCTGTATTTACTCATGGACAATTATATGTTGCCATTTCTAGAGTTAAAACACGTGATGGACTTAAAATACTAATTCTAGATAACAACCGAACAATATGTACGAAAACAATAAACGTTGTCTTCAAAGAGATATTTCATAATTTGTAACATCTTTGAATGTAATATTACATACATGTACATAAACATTACACGACCTTTATATCAATTTCTGTTTAAACAAATTATCCCGCGTATAGCGCGGGCATAACACTAGTTATTTCTATAGTTAGTTTTATTATAATTTTGGATTTAATCGAACTATTAAGTACGATTTAGTCTTCTTCTTCTCGTGTTTTGCAGGAAATGAGATATCAGGTTACAAACACGAGCAAATGTCGTGAAATGTTGGTAAAACCACTTCAAGCTTAGATGTACACACTCAACACCTAAGTCCTCTTCGGTCACAAGAAATAGAAACACACGGTTGGTACACAAAAATGTAAACAATGGCCGCCACTCACAAAAATTGAAACAACTGCTGCACATAAATAGAAACTCGACTGGAACAAAATGGAAATTTCCGGTTGCTGGAACAAAAATTGGAAGAGCACGGTTGTAACATAAAAAGGGGACATGGCTTACACAAAAAGGAAGCAAGATGCTAGAATACAAAAAGTAAACTGTCAGCCGTTACAAACAACATGGAAACCAAGCCGCTGGAGAATCAAAATGGAAATAGGTTGGAGCAACAAAATGGAAATCGATTAAAGTAACAAAATGGAAATCAGCTAGAGCAAGAAAAAGGAAACCAAAGGCTGCACAACTGAAGAGAAGAAAGGAAACAGTTGTTGCACAAGAAGAAAGGAAACCGAAGAAAATGAAAACCGAGAATAAGGAAACGAGTAGAGAAGAGGAAATCAGCACGAAATGGAAAGATGGAGAGCTTAGATTCGGCCAATAGGAGTTTGGACAGGGGGAAGCTGGAGAAAGACGATTTGGAGTTGAAGAAAAAAATGGAAGATATGTTTTCGTTTTGTTTTATGTTTAGCGAGTAGTTCAGTAGCTACGGGTTAGAGTTTTGCTGATGTGTAATGAAGGCTTGTGCTTAATGCTTGGTTATAATATTTGATCATTTTTAGATTGATTGGTTGTTCTTAATGCTTTTGTTCTTGCACACCACTTGAATGAATGATCATAAAAATCTGATTGCATTAGGAGATGAATTAGATTTTGGAACCTAACCATGACTTGGAGTTTTATCGATTTAGAACCTTGGCCGATTGGTCGATTGAACTTAGGAATTAGGATAATGATCTAGTAGGTGAGATTACACAATAGAGAGATTCGTAATTCACATGCTAGATAGTGGGTTTAGGCATCAGAAGAGTCATTTCGTAAGAAAGAGCTTGAATTTTTGAACTCGTGATAATATTTATAACCATGATCTTCAATAGCACTTCGTTGCATCATTGTATTGGATTTATTTGGATTTTAATGCTTGATGTCGGATTTGTTCTCTCAATTGGTTTGATGAGTTTTTCTTAATGATTTCATCCTTGTTGATCACTTGTTTAAATGAATTTAGAGGCTTGTCTAGGCTGGGAGGTTATACTTGAGTCTTGGAAATAATCCTAGAATAAATTAGGATAATGAGAATCTTAGCCAGTCGGTTAATATATTTTAGAAACTGTGAGAATTGAGGTTGAATTCCATATTAAGGTTGAGTTCTCCACTGATCTTAATGCATCTAGATGTTCGATTTGCTGCATCGGGAGATGAGTACGTTGATTTTCTAGGTAGTGGATTTAGGTGTCGATAGATTCCCTTCCGATAATTGATTTTGAGTTCCCCATTGATCAAGATAATCCGATTTTATGATTCATAGAAACTTCCATTACATGTCCCGACATTTCTCGAAATCTATGGTATTTAATCTTATTGCATTTATCTCGTTAGTTAGTTTAGCATTTACTTTGCATTCCATTCACTTAATTGATTTGTTACTCACCATATTCATTAGTTTAATAACTTTATTGTTGCATTGGTTCCCTAGTGTTCGACCCTGGTATTACACGATCCGTATTCTTGCGGAAACGTTAGTTTAGGTATTTATTACTTGAGATTAACCACATCAACAAGATTCACTGCCCGTCGATGGATTCACAATATTATGAAGATTTGGAAACTAATAAATCATTGGTCATATTTTGGGTTAAAAATATCATTGATTCGAAGATACGCTCAGATATTACACATCGAGAGGAAGCTAGAGAACTCTAGGAACATCTTCAAAATCGTTCCGCGATCAAACATGGACCTCAAAATCAACGTCTTAGATTTGAAGTGGCACATTGCACACAAAAGAGTTTGAGCATTGAAGCATATTACGGAAAACGTCGTCGAATTTGGCAAGAATTGCTCAATGCTCGTCCGCTACGAGTGTGCAAATGTGGACACTGCACTTGCGGACTCACGACTTTATTAGAACGAGATCGGGACGAAGATAGGGTGCATGACTTCTTGATGGAGTTAGATGAATCTACCTTCAGAGTTGTTCGCTCCAACCTTTTGTCCCCCGACCCACTACCCGACCTTGACATAGTACTTAATGTTGTGTCACAAGACGAAAGCTCTAGGAATATATCCAAAATAGTTTTAAGAAATGAAGATCGTGGATCTATGATGGCATTTTCTATCAAAACACTGATACCTCAAATAAACTCAGATGAAAAAACCAAGCTCCATTGTTCACATTGCGGATGTTCGGGACATTTAGATAACTCGTGTTTCTTGATTTTGGGATATCTGGAATGGGGGTGAGATAGATCCCCGAATCACACTAGCACAAGCACGAGAAGAGACCCACAATCGTGATCGCGGTTCACATTTATCCGCCCAGGCCAACATGACTCAAACCACTTCGCATGCATTGTCTTTTAACAGTCTCACTAAAGACGATCGTGCAACAGTGAGTAATATCATGAATGAACAATGGAAGATTGTTATGGCCATATTAAATGCCTCTAAGATTGGTGCCACTGAAACTCAAACCGGTAAACCACTCGTTTGTTCTTAGATATTAGACTCGGGTTGTTCTCATCATATGACAAGTTATTACACTTCCTTTATTGATACTTATGTTATGGATACATGTCCAATTTATTTTCCGGATGGTCGACAAAGTATTACGACAAAAAGAGAAACCGTACGACTTGGAAATAATTTCAATTTGACGGGCGTTTATTTTTCCGTTAAGGGGCTCAGTTGCAATCTGGTATCGATCTCTCAACTGTTAGAACAAAGCGTGGTACAATTTGCTAATAAATTTTGTGTCATTTAGGACCGTATTATCAAGACACTGATTAGAGTGGGAGAACAACACAATAGTCTTTATTACTTTAAAGGTGTGGCCACAATGGCAGTTGTTGGGACTCAGGTACGTTGCTCTAAGGAAATATGACATCAACGAATCGGTCATTCGTCTTAAAAAGTTCTAGATTTGATTCCCAATTTACATTTAACTCTTGAGTTTTTAAACAATTTATGTGAAGTTTGTATCCGTGCAAAGCATGCACGAGATTTTTTTCTCATAGTTCAACTAAAACTTCTTCCATATTTGAGCTCATTCACTATGACATTTGGTGATCTTATCGAATGACATCTTTTTCAAGCGCACAATATTTTCTTAAAATTATTGACGATTTCTCTCGTAGAACATGGGTCTACTTGATGTCTTCTAAAAGAGAAGTATCCAACCACAATTTTCAATTTCTCACCACGGTCGAACAACAATTCACTACTTGATAATTGATCCGAATTTTAGCCCTCAAGGATTTTTTTTCTTGGATAACGTAATTCTTCATCAAAACTCGCATGTTGAAACTCCTCAACAAAATGGAAAGGTTGAACATAAACATCGTCATATCTTAAACATTGCACGATCCTTGTTATTTTAAACGCATTTACCTATTCAGGTTTGGGTGAAAGTGTTCTAGTAGCGACACATCTAATGAATCACTTACCATCACATGTCATTGGAGGGCGCACCGCCTTTGCAATTCTCTATGGACATAAACCAAATTATTCGCATCTTCAAATATTTGGATCACTTTGTTATACTCATAATCAAGACACCAATGGAGATAAATTCACGAGTTGAACTCACCGTTTCATATTTGTTAGATATCCATTTGATAAAAAGGGATGGCGTGTATATGATATTAACCGAGGAATTTTCTCTATGTTTCGTGATGTCATCTTTCGAGAAGCTCTGTTTCCATTTGCTTCCAAGACGATTCAATCACCTTCTGAATTAACGTTACCATCTTTATCTGAATGGTCTTGGTTTATTTTTGAAGATAATGACTCTCATTCGACTGTGATTGACTTTGTTTCGCCCCCCATCTCTTGTTCAGATTCGCCTACTTCTTGGATACATAACGAAGGGGATTTTCCTCACCCACAGCTTTGGGAAACAATGTTTCGTCCTTTAGTTCCGAGTTTCTTGATTGTCTTGTTCCAGCATTTGAACCTCTTGATAGAGGACTTCAATCAAAGATACAATTAACTCGATTACGTGATTATGTGGTTAAAACTATCCACAAATCTCAACATGTTTAAGTAATGGCTCCTCGTCCCATTATCCAATACAAAGGTATGTGAGTTGTACCAACTTCACCTCTCCAAATTGTGCATTCCTTGCTGCTATTACCACCGGTGAGGAACCACATTCATATCGAGAAGCTCTCACTAATGAGAATTGGAAGAAAGCAATGGATTCTGAAATTCAAGCTTTAGACAAAACTAATACTTGGAATCTTGTTCCCTTTACCTACAGGAAAGAAAGCAATCAAAAGCAAATGTGTCTTCAAGATAAAATATTGTTCAAATGGTACAATTGTACGATATCAGGCTCGATCGGTTGTTCTTTGCAATAATCAAGTTGAAGGGATTGATTACGAGGAAACCTTTGCTCTCGTTGCAAAACTGGTAACAGTTAGATTATTTCTTGTTGTTGCATCAGCACGAAATTGGGAGGTCCATCAAATGGATGTTCACAATGTGTTTCTTCATGGTGATCTTTGCGAAGAAGTATATATGAAACCTCCTCCCGGTTTTCAATCTTTCGATCTGTTTCTTGTATGTCGACTGTGAAAATCTCTCTACAAATTGAAACAAGCTTTTCGTTGTTGGTTTACAAAGCTTGTGTCATCTCTAAAGTCATATAGTTTTCGACAATCACCTTCAGATCACTCTTTGTTCACATTCTCAATTAATGAGGTCCAACTACATTGTTTATTTATGTCGACGATTTAATCATTATCGAAAACTCTTTGGTTGCTATTCAAAATTTCAAGAAGTACTTGGGTTCTTGTTTCATATGAAAGATCTCAACACTCTCAAGAATTTCTTGGGAATCGAGGTTGCACACAATCCAACCGGTATATATATGTGTGAAATGAAATGTTCCTTGGATATAATCTTTGAAATCTGGCTTCTTGGTGCTAAGCCAGTTGCTTTCTGATGGATCAAGACCATCACTTGATGACTTAAACAAGTGATTTATATGAAGATCCAACTGCATATCGACGTTTGGTAGGACGACTAATTGATCTAGTAGTTATGAATCCAGAACTTTCTTACTCAGTTGAGATTTTATCGTAATTCATGCATGCTCCTCCGAATAACCATTGGGACGCAGCTCTCCGAGTTGTAGGATACCTCAAAGGTAATCCAAGACAAGAAATTCTTCTCGTTCTGACTCAGATCTTCATATCTACGGGTGGTGTGATTCAAACTGGGCAGGTTGTCATTTGACTCGACGATCATTGACAGGGTTATTCATTCAATTGGGCTCCTCTCCAATTTCTTGGAAGATGAAAAAAGCAAAATGTGGTGTCTCATTCATCTGCAGGAGTATAGTATCCCGCTATGGCCATGATCACCTTTGAACTTATTTGGCTCAAGGCTATATTTACTGACATGGGTGTTGTGCTTTCTCGATCTATGTGGCTTTATTCGGACAATCAAGCGACACTTTACATTTGTTCCAATCCGGTGTTTCATGAACGAACAAAGCATATTGAAGTTGATTGTCATTTTATTCGTAATGCAGTTCTTGAACATGCTATCACCACTCAACATGTCTCCACTCGTCTATAACTCACAGACATCTGCACCAAAGCACTAGGACAAAAGGAATTCATCTTTTTTTTAGCAAGTTGGATGTTCATGATATACACGCACCAACTTGAGGGAATGTTACAGAAAGTCAAAATTCACCAGAATTTCAAGAACACATTCTTTACGCAGAATTTGTGGGATGTTTTTCAACAAATTCAGCCACCCAATTCCACATTTGCAGCCATTACTCTTCCAATTCCAACCTTTCTCTTTGCGTATAAATTCATCTTCATTATTCTATTGAATCAATAAACTGCGCAGAAAAATTTAGAAATATATTTGTGTACAAAAATTATCAAACTTCACCAATTGGGCACTTAATTTTTATCTCTTAATCTCGTCATCAAATACATTTTCAAAATCAGCACAACGAATTCAATACATATTGATTGATTAAAAGTTAATTCAAAAGTTTAATATTATTGAATACCCCATATATAGGAATATATAATTCATATTCCAACCGATGAAACAACGTATTATAACACTCACCTCTTGAGACCTCTCGTCCATATTTGATCTTGGAAAATGATATTGGAGGCGGCCCAACAACGGTATTCAACTTGTTTCTTATGAAGCTAATAGAATCCCAAATAAATAAATAAAGCTTAAGAAAACACAAGGAAAATCAAAACCCAATTTGAGATTCAGATCGAAACTAGATTACCAAAAAAGTCTTCGAAATGTATTGAATCGACCGGAAACATAGAAAATGATCAAAGGAAGGAGTGGTAGAATCTCTAGAAGCGTAAATCTTCAATAAATGTGAAGGAGATAAGAAGCGAAAAGATACTAACCGTTGAAATTGTATCAGAGAAGACACCATTGACAAGAATGATGGCAATGCCGAGTGACGACGAGCTTGAAGGAGGCGAAGTGGACTCAGCCGGAGAAGAGCAAGGGATCAAGGATCTGCGAGAGAAGAGGAAGAAGCAATCAGATGGCAAGAGAGGGCTAGAATCAAAGATGAAATTGGGCCAAAATTAAGGAGACGGGCCTAAGAGAAGCAAACGGGCCACATATTGGGCAAAAAACAAATTCAAGAAATTTTATGTTTCTAACGGGTAGTTTTTATAAATGAAGGAAATTAGACATCCTAATTTTTAGTCAAACAAGGATGTTTATCTAAATTAAGGAATCTGCAGAACCTAATTTTATGTGTTGTCTAATCATAGCTTAAGACACACATTTTCATGTATTATATATGTAAGAAGAAGAACATGAATATAGTATTTGGTTTTTCTCTTGCAAAACACAAAGATTGTTTCTATTACCCTAAACAATAGAATCAAAATTCCATTCTTATTCAGAATTCATTTCCAACTCTCTTTAATTTCAGTTTGCACAATGTGTTAAAGGTTTCATGAAATCAAATATAGTTCATGAAACCAAGCAACACTAAGAATTGGTATCAGAGCCCCAAGATTGAGGGGCAAAGAGGCTGCACAACAAGCACAAATTGAGACAAAAAAAGGCATAAGCAAGAACAGAGCAGTGACTCGACCAAGAGAAGACATGGCAGACCTAAACACACGAGGTAACAACCTAAAACTCAAGGAATCTAGCTTTAAATTCTGTCCAAAACACAAAGATGCAGAACACAACTCCCTTACCAGTTTTTAAGGGAAAGAACTACAATTTGTGGGTTATTAAAATGAAGGCTACGTTAAGGTCAAAATAACTATGGAGAGTTGTGACAGAAAGGCTGCCATAAATGCCTGCGATAGGCACAGACTAGACTGAAGAACAAAAAAAGAAATTAATGGTCGAGCGGGAAGAGATGGAAGCAAAGGACCAGATAACATTGCAGTGTCTCAGAAGAAATATTTAGTGCATATTTATCAACATATGACACTTCTAAAGCAGCTGAGAACTGCTTAAAGAAATGTTTTAGGGAGATCCAAAAACGCTATGATTAAGCTCAAAAGATTAAGAGCAACTTATTACACTTTAAAACAGGCTGAGAGAGAGTCTATCAAAGATTTTGCAAATAAAGTGACATAATTAGGAAACGAGATGAGGGCATATGGAGATGAGATAAAGGAGAATGCATTGGTCTCAAAAAATTATGTGCTCACTTCAGGAGAGATTTGATCTTTACATTGGAGTAATAGATCAAACCAAAGATCTAGCTACTCTAATAGTTGGGGAACTGGTTATCACATTGCAGACACAAGAGTCACGGCTGCAAGATAGACATGGAAGCCTAGAGGGAGCTTTTCAAGCTAAGTTTAAAGGACTTAAACTTGGACAGAAAACTGAAACTAGCAGAAAGACTAATGGAAAATCTGAGTTCAAACCTAAAGGGAGAAAATGATGTGGAATTTATAAGAAAGACAACCACATGAAAAGCCAATGCTATTTTAGAAACAAACAGCAAGAAAGACCAGAGCACTCAAGGCAGTTCAAGACAAAAAGGGAATGTTATACATGTGGAAAAACATGACATTTTTTTCAGAGAGTGCAGAATGAATAAACACTCAACAAATCAGGCTCAAGCAAGCAAAAGGATGAAGAGGAAAATTATTTGTTCACAGCAGCTCATGTGATGCAAAAGATAGATGAAGATGTGTGGTTAATCGATACTGGAGCTACTAATCACATGACAAAGGAAGAGGACTATTTTAAGAATTTGGACAGAAATGTTAAAGCCTCGATAAGAGTGGGAAATGGGGCAGTTCTGACCATGGCAGGCAAAGAAAACATTGAGGTTAACATAGATAAAGGAAAGAAACTCCTTAAGAATGTGTTTCTTGTTACTGGATTAGACAAAAATTTGCTAAGTGTTCCTCAAATGATGAGAAATGGATATAAGGTGATTTTCACAGAATCAAAATGTTTAATCTGAGATAGAGAGGGAAGTTTAGTGGTTGAAGTGCCTATGGTTAAGAAAGCTTTCCCATTGAGATGGTCTAAAACTATGGAACAAGCACACACAACAATAGAAAAAGACAACCTATCAGATTTATGGCACAAGAGATTAGGACATGTAGGTTTGCATATTCTGAAATAGATGCAAGCACACGAATTGGTTAAAGGATTACCAAAGTTTTCAGTTGAGAAGGAGACCTGTGAAGCCTGTATTAAGGAAAAACAGACGAGGGAAGAATTTCCTAAAGTTTTAGAATATAAAGAAAAGGAAATTTTGGGGTTTATCCACACAGATTTGTGTGGACAGATGCAAACACCATCATTGGATAGATGTGTGTATCTGTTAACATTTACGAATGACCACACTCATATGATTTGGATGTATTTCTTGAGGTTAAAATCTTATACACTGAGTGTGTTCAAAAATTACTAATTTTAGAAGAAAATCAGATTGGAAAAAGGATTAAAAAATTAAGATCAGACAGGGGAGGAGAATTCAACTCGAATGAGTTTTCTTTATTGCTGGAACATAAAGGAATACAAAGAGAATTGACTGTGGCTTATTCACCACATCAAAACGGGGTAGCAGAGAGAAGAAATAGAACCTTATTGGAAATGGCTAGAAGCATGATGAAGTCAAAAGGTTTTCCAAACAAATTCTGGGCAAAAGTTGTTTTTACAGCAACCTATATTCAAAATAGGTTTCCCACCAAAGCACTAAAGTGAAAAACTCCATTGGAAGCTTGGAGTGGACACAAACCATCAATCAGTCACCTAAGGGTATTTGGTTGTTTGTGTCACGTGCTAATTCCAGCTCACAAAAGAAGAAAGTTGGATGATAAATCAGAAAATGCAGTGTTTGTTGGGTACAACAGTGTAAGCAAGGGCTATAAAGTGTTCAAAATAAATACTGGGATAGTTGAGATTGCACGAGATGTAAAATTTGAAGAGGATAAAAGCTGGAACTGGGAAACAAGGGCTGAAGTCAAAGATCAAATTGTGTTGATAAATCCTCACCCAACAGAAATTCAAACACAGCAACAACATACCACAAGAACAGAAAATGAGGGGGAAAATACACCAACACAAGCCAGCTCTAGAAGGAGTACTGAAAACAGGGAAAATCAGATAACCCCTGTACCATTTAACCTAAGTGGAACCTACACCAGAAGCACTAATTCTAGAGGGAGCAGCAGTGGAAGTTCATCTAGAATTGTGCACAGAATGAGGCCAATAACTGAGATATATGAGGAACCAGAAGAATCTATTCAGGCTCATGAGGAAGAAATATTTGAGGGCTGTTATTTAACCTTGGAAGAACCTACATGCTTTGAGGAAGCAAAAATGGATCAAGGCTAGAAGGATGCAGAAATTAATATGATAAATAAAAACCAGACCTGGATCCTTGTTGATAGGCCAGCAAAAACAAAAGGTTATTGAAGTTAAGTGGATTTACAAAGTGAAGACATATGAGAAAGGGGCAGTGCAGAAACTCAAAGCTAGACTTGTGGCTCAAGATTTTTCACAAACTTATGGACTAGACTATGGAGAGACTTTTTCTCTTGTATTTAGACATGATACAATCAGAACGTTGATTGCAATAGCAGCACAAATGAGATGGAATTTATATTAGATGGTTGTAAAATCGGCATTTCTAAATGGAGAAATTACAGAACAAGTTTTTGTGGAACAACCATCTAGATATGTGATTGAGGGGGCTGAACAGAAAGTCTTAAGACTTAAAAAGGCCTTATATGGTTTAAAGCAAACACCAAGAGCTTGGTACAACAAGATTGATAAGTTTTTTTATCACAGAAGGGTGTTTAAGAAGCTATTGTGATGCTGCTATGTACGTTAAGAAGACAGAAGAAAGTGTTTTAATCATTTGCCTTTATGTGGATGATATAATCATCATAAGGAGTGACGATAAACTGATTGCACAATTTAAGGATAGGCTCAACTCTGTTTTTTATATGAGTGACTTGGGGAAATTAAAGTATTTTCTGGGTTTTGAAGTTAATTATGTGGAAGAGGGTATTTTCTTATACCAAACCAAGTATGCTAAGGATTTACTGAAAATATTTGGTATGTTAACTCAAAATCCAGCAAGTACACCACTCATAACACACAAAACAGAGAACAAAGGAGAAGAAGTGGAGGAGCAACATACTTACAGGAGTATTGTTGGGGGTTTGCTGTATTTGGGAGCCATTAGACTTAATATTTCCTTCGTTGTTTCCTACCTGTCAAGAGGCAACGCAAAACCAACAGAAGGCAGCATGATAGAAGCAAACAGAGTCGTAAGATATGTGTGTGGAACTATAGAGTTTGGCCTAATGTTCAAGAAAATTCAAGAGCCAGAATTGGTCGGATATTCAGATGTAGACTTAGCAGGTTGTGTTAAGGATTCAAAGAGCACATCAGGGTATTGTTTCACAATCGGGAGTGCAGTTTTCAACTGAGGGACACACAAGCAAACAATAATCGCACAATCAACAGACGAAGCTGAATATACTGCCTTATGTGCTGCTACCAATCAGTCAGTGTGGCTCAGAAGGTTACTAGAGCAGTTAGGGTTCGACATGAAGAAGGGAATTCCTATTTACTGTGATAATACTTCGGCAATTGCAATAGGTAAAAATCCAGTGAATCACAAGAAAAAAAACATATTCGAATAAAATTTCACGTGGTTCGTGAAGCGGTGAATAAAAGAGAGATCGTATTAAGGTTCACTAGGAGATCGACAGCTAGCTGACATTTTCACCAAACCCTTGAGCAAGGGTCGGTTCGAGATACTGTGCGAGATGCTAGGCGTCACTCCAAAGAACGACAAGAGGGAGATTGATGGCACTGCCGCTCTCTGGAGTGACGATGGCTTGACGGAGGCGAAGAGGACTTGGCCGGAGAAGACCAAGGGATCAAGGACCTGCGAGAGAAGAGGAATGAGTAATCAGATGGCAAGCGAGGACTAGAACCAAAGATGAAATTGGGCCAAAATTAAGGAGACATGCCCAATAGAAGCAAAAGGACCTGCGAGAGAAGAGGAAGGAGCAATCAGATGGCAAGAGAGGACTAGAACCAAAGATGAAATTGGGTCACAATTAAGGAGACATGCCTAATAGAAGCAAACGGGCCACAG
Organism: Gynandropsis gynandra; assembly: GCA_036759665.1. Classification (NCBI taxonomy): domain Eukaryota; kingdom Viridiplantae; phylum Streptophyta; class Magnoliopsida; order Brassicales; family Cleomaceae; genus Gynandropsis; species Gynandropsis gynandra. The sequence continues at coordinate 2,074,042 of CM071870.1, forward strand.
ACTGTACCAAAAACAAATTCAAGAAATTTTATGTTTCTAACGGGTAGTTTTTATAAATGAAGGAAATTAGACATCCTATTTTTTAGTCAAGGATGTTTATCTAAATTCAGAAATCTGCAGAACCTAATTTTATGTGCTGTCTAATCATAGTTTAAGACACATTTTCATGTATTATATACGTAAGAAGAAGAACATAAATGCAGTAGTTGGTTTTTCTCTTGCAAAACACAAAGTCTGTTTCTATTACCCTAAACAATAGAATCAAAAAATTTCATTTTGATTTAGCATTCATTTCAAGCTCTCTTTAATTCCAGTTTGCATAATGTGTTAAAGGTTTCATGAAATCAAATATAGTTCATGAAACCAAACAACACTAAGAAAGAAGAGGAAAAAGAATCCAAAGGGAAACTGTTGCCTTTTCTTAATACTTCTGAAATCACCCCCTATTATCATGGTTTTTATGAATGACCCCTTTAATATTTATCTCTCACACTTTGTTCCCTTTTTATTAAGGTTTTTAAATTTTAAAAGTGTTTATGATTTAGAATTTTTATCTCGTTCCAAAGTTTATTTATTTATTTAAAAAATCTCATGAAGTTGTTCTAAAATATTGCAATATTACTTTTAAATTAATATATCGATATACATGTGATTGTTTGATATCTGGATGATATATCCTAATTTGGAAAATGATTGTCATAATTCGGTTATTATATTAGAATAATAATATATATTATGGGATTTTAACAATTTTAAAATTAGTATATAATTTAATACCATTTATCTTTCCCATAAGAAACTCTATCTAATATTAAATAAATTTGAAAAATCGAAATCATATATTTAAATTTATGGTAAAAGAAAGACACTATTCACGAGTTAGTCAACCATTTTGGATGAAAAGAAGTTCATAGATGAACGAATATATGGTAATAGTATTTTGCATTCTTTTTCGTTTATAACCAATTTCAATCTATTCGACAAGCCTTTTTTTATTTAAGGAATTTATGAAAACATTTCAATATTATGACCCATATAACTAAAAAGAATACAGAAACAATTCGTATGTTGTCTTTTAGATGTTATAAATTTAATATTATATAAATATACATCACAAAATCTACTTATACATATATATATGTATTATATCATTAGACAGCTTGAATCATGCGATCTTATTACATATCTTTGTAGGCATGCATTTGATCTTAGTTGTAAAGATTTTAGGGTAATCATAAGCCGCACTTATAATGTATACGTTGGTGTTTATATAGATTTATTTTGTAAAAGCAAAAAAAAAAACAGTAAAAAAAAAACACGTTGCCCCAAAGGTAAAGCAAAGTAGGATCAAAGAAGAAGGAGAAGACGAAGCGATGCTTCCACTGAAGCTTGTTCGGTCTCTCGTCCTCGGCGAGGCATTCACTCTCACCCACAATTCCGACCTCACTAAAGCTGAAGACGACGTCGACGGCGACGGCGACGGCGATGGCGACACTAAAATCCGGCATATCCTGAGCTCGTCGAGACAACCCAGAAGCAGGACGAGATCTGATAAGAACACGAGAAAGACCAAGACTTCGTTGCTGTTTTTCGTCCCGACCAGAGAGTTAATTTCGGACACGTATCGATTGGCCGCAATTGCTAGAGATCTGGGTATGGACTTGTACCCGACTCCTTCCCTCTCTCACATCATCTTTTCCTTCCCTCCACCGGATTCTTCATCGCCTTCGACGTCTCTGACTCCACCGTCGTTCTCTTCGTCGCACCCGTCGACGTGGTCGTCGATGTCAATGTCGTCGTCCCTGTCTTGGTCACTCCCAAACGATGCTGTAATGCTCACGTTTCCTTCTCTCTCCGCCTCGTCTCTCTCTAATCTTCGGTCCTTTGTTTCTCTCTCCAAAGGGCTCTTCAAGCTCGTCTTTGCCGCCATTGAAAAACCTTCCATCGTCAGCCACTGGGACTGTTGCTCTGTCTCTCTCTTATCGAGAATCACCTGCGAACGAATCGGTTCAATGGAAGCGTTTTCACGGGCTTTGGCGGGAAACGGATGGACCCTTTACAAGACGAAGAACCCTTTGCCGGATGCCGACCAGTCCGCCGGAAACTCCGTGTATCTGTTGAGGAAGATATATTCAGGTCGGATAAAGGGGTCGTGCAGAGTTAGAGAGCTGAGGCTTCCTCATTTGGATTTCAGGAACGCACCACTTCGTATTCTGCAGTATTTGGTTTTGATGACAGACGATGTCTTCTTTCTCGCGTAATGCATACCGTACAATTCTATCTTTTACATGTAAATGTTTTCAATGCAAAGATGATGACAAAATGCTAATGATCATATATATATAATCAATGGAGATACAAAGCTTCTTTTTTCCTGTTTTTTTTTTGGGAGTTGGAAATGTGTCGTGGACTTGTTCAAGAGAAGAAAACAATTATAGACAGGGAAAACAAAAAAAGAATACACCGAACTGAATGCGACGCGGCCAGGCCATGGTAACGAATCAATTGGCGGTGTGCGCAGAATTCGAACGAGAAGCCCAGATGCCGAAAACCAGGAACCAAAACACGAACAAGATGGCCCAGTAGCGAGCAGGACCGTACCTGATTCTGGTGAGCACGATCTGACAAAATGGGTTAAGTTCAATCAGTTAAGTATTCAAGAGAACAAAAGCCTTGCTGAAGTAAGAACATAAAGAACATTACTCACAAATCTGAAGAAGATAACAACTGTTAAAGCGCAGAGGCCGCCTAAGAGGAGGTGAAGTCCACTCCTTGCAGTTTTCTGAATGAGTAAACAAGTCATCAAGCAGTAAAAACAAAGAATTACCGAGGAAGAAGACTAGAGATAAAAAAAGATACGTACTTTACCAACACGAGGGGCAATGAGCCAGGCCAGGGTGACGGTGAGTAGGCCAGTGGCAAGAAGAATGCCGGTACCTTCCACAGCCCATCTAGTAGCACGGCTTTCTACAGGTAAGATATCTTCATTTACAATACCCAAAGGGTGTTCTGAAATAACCTGAGAAGCTGTGGTAGAGTTAATATTGTCATTGGTCATGACGTAAGGGCCAAACCACGATGAAATCTCACTAAGTCGTTGCCTTCGAATGGCAGCAATTGCATCAGGATCAATGCCTGAGTCTGCATTTACTTCTACAGGGTTTAGATCTCCATCAGTTGTTCTTTCTCTTAGTGCAGCATAATCCTTCAAGGCAACAACAACTTTGTTCAAATCAGCTGTCTTTATGTTTTCTGCAACATTTCCACAGATCTCACAAACAGTGGATCCATGATTGACAAACCATTTTAGGGCACAAGCATAGTGCACTAAAGCAAGATCATTTTTGCAAGAACATCCAAGTCGAATCAATGCATCTCCATGCTGCCATGCTCCTGTTTCTATGTCATTACTGCAAATAAATACCTCACCATCAGGGCTTATTATCTCAATAAAGCCAGCATCAGTTCCATTGTTTTTTTCCAGAGAACTTTTCTGATCATCCCCAGGAGCAGTTTCGCTTGCATTGCTTTTATGAGGTTCATGGATCGGGAGAGTAATCCCCAGAAATCCTAAAGCGGAATCTCCCCTTCTGTCAGATTCCACACATTGACATACACGACAAGTTGGCAATCCCGCCTCCCTGTCCGAACTGTATCGTGCCTCAGCGGCTAATTCCTCATTCTTGATAGGTGGACATTCATCGTTGCTGACTCCACAATTCGTGGTTTCCAATTGATTCTCTTTACCCATCAAAACCAAACCACAAGCTGTTTCCTCACAAGATCATTAAAACCATTTCACTTGGATCAAATTTCTCCAATCAATTCCTAATAAAGTATCTTACTGTATATATATTCAAAAGGCTCATTCCCAATCAGAAATGATAACTCAGGGACAACATCTCCCCCCACATGGAAGGACATCACAACCATCTAGTGTACTCTGGAATCATGTTGTAAGAGGCACCTGCGATTGAGGACCCTGAAGGCCGCCTTTCCATTCTTTTAATAGGCACCTGCGATCGAAAACAAGAAAGAAAAAAGAACAATATATGTTAAAAATAATAAAGTTTTGACAAATCGAAGAACAAGAAAATCCAAATATATCAACACCTTACAAAAGAATTTTGCATTAAGGAATTCAAATAAGCAGTTCCACACAACAGGGTATATTCAATATCAAGGAAGGAACTTGATTGATACCATAAACTCAAGATAGAACATTGTTCACTAATCAGCCCCAATAAACCACCAAAATCAGATCCTTAGAGACATCTACCTTAATTTTCACTTGCAAAGATGAAATCTTTTGTAGTCAAAAGGCATATCATCAACAATAAGGATGGTTCTAAGAAGGAGAAGCCAAGAAGAAGGAAGAAATAGAAGTGAAATGGGGTCAGAACGAACACTAGCAATCGAGGAAGAAGCAATCCCTCAGAGAGCTGATTGGGTCATCAAGAGATCAGGCACTACTTTTAACCATCGTATCAGTCATCATGGGGAAGCAAAGACGACCGCAGCTAAGGCTAAGTGATTTGATTTGATAACCAAATGAAACATTAACAACATATTTATACTAAGAGTGGAGGAGTAATGTCCAACTACCAAAGACAAAGACATATCATCTATCAATGAAACTTCACTCGACCCATCACTCATACGAAACAAGGGGACAGATTACGATCAGCCAAGATGGAAAAGAACATCACAAATGATGTCTGAAAGCACTAATAATGTTTCGTAGGTTGCTAGAGGAGTGCACCCAAATTAAAATTAAAGATATAATCAATTTAATAAAAGCAGAAGAGCAGCCATGAATACAAATTTTTTAAGCTCTAAACAAGGATCCAAACCCACAAACACAAACGAATTAACTAATAGAAAATCAAGGTGAAGACAAAATCACCGATTTCAAAAAAGTATAAAACAGAGGAAAACAAAAAGCAAACAAATATATTCAAAGAAAACCCAGATGAAGATCCCTAATCAACAGTAAACATTCGACAACACATCTCACGCCGATTCAATATAAACAGATTTCACTGCACAAAACCAAAAAGAAAAAAACAAATCGACGCGTCGGTGAACAAACCTCCGTGGATTCTCTTCAAGATCGCCTACTCAGCGGCGAGAACTAAGAAACTCTTCAAGCCGCCCTCTCTCTCTCTCTCTATATATATACACATGTATATATCACGCACGCACACACACACTCACACACAGCGATTTGAATTACGGAGGATTTTCTTGTGAGAGCGAGAAAATCCCTGGGAGCTCGCGTTCAGATTTTCTCAGAATGCTGCTTTTATTGTTATATTGTTATTATTATTATTTATTTATTTCCTCTTTATCGGTTGGATTAAAGAGTTAACCACTTATTATCATATGGTGCCGAAGTGTAGAGAGTGTTCTTTCTTTTTTCCTTTTTCTGTTTTTTCTTTTTCTTTTTTATAAAAAAAATATTTTTTTAAGAGTTAACAGCGACGGTGGAGTGTCCAAGCGACCAGAGTCTTCTCATCCACATTACAGTCGTCGACTACGACATACTTTTGTTGCCAAAAAATAATATTTAAATTTTAGAATTATAAATATCGATTTTTTAGGTATAATAATTCAACAAAAAATTGAAGAAAAAGTAATTGAAACAGATATCTAATAAAAGTTATTGTAAAAAAAATATCCAAAATATGCTTACTTTTACAGTGGTAAAAGCATTAAACGCTCTGTGACATCACAAGAAAAGCAGAGTTTAATTTTTCATTTATAATACCGCAAAATAAACAGCAAAATAGTGAAAATTTTCATAAATGTTTAGACAAAACTACAATAACTATATTCTTCTAAAAACACATAAAAATTATAAAAAATTTCTAAGAACATTTATTTTTAAATGGATTGTTTTTCATATAGCTTTTGTACATTTCGGTTGATTTGTTATGGTTTTTTATAATTAATTTTAAATTTAATTTGTTTTTGGTAAGAAAAATAATGGATATACATTCTAATTATGTAATCTCTAACATTTTCCTTAAACAGATATATACATTTTTATCCGAGATCTTTTAGGATTGAAAGAAAATCGCCTATCATTCAAGATGTTGCAATAATTAAAGGTTTGATTAGTGCAAAATTCGTTTGTGTTCGGTGGTGTTTTTATGCGTAATTGACAATTTTTTGTTTTATTTTGTTTGGATGATAGAAACATTGCGTTACGGACAACTGCGACAAAAAATTAATGATAGAAAAATTGTTTTAAACGAAATATCAAAATATACAATTATTTGAAATAAATTTAAAAATTAAAATTTTATTAAATATTTAAATATACAATATATATATATGCATATATATATTTAACCAATAATAAAAATTTAAAATAATTTTCTCAAAACATAATCTAATATTTTTTATACATTTATATATATATATATACATACATATTTATATATATTTACAATAAATATAAACTATAATAAATTATTGAAACAAAATTTAAAATATATATAAAACATAACATATAATATTTAAAAAAAAAAGAGAAGATTACTTTCATAATTTTATAAAAAACGTAAACATAACACACATAACCTCGAATTTTAAAACTAAAATTTATCGCGTTAACGGACGATTACGAGTCCACCCATCAATTCTAATATCAACGGCAGTAAAAAAAAATACAATAACCACGTTTCACATTTATGGTCGACTAAATCGCAATCGCAATTGCAGTTGTTTCAGTTTTGACCATGTCTTGAGTCTTTGGAGCGTTAACTTGTATTCCAACCACGTTACGAACGCTAAACCAATTATCCTGACATAAACGCCAACCGCCAGTTGAGCGCGAGCGTGGAAGCAGATCATCCATAGGAGCCCAAACGCCGTGAAATTTGATCTCCGGCAGACTCTCCACCGTCACGAATGACAGTAATGGCAGCAATCTCCGCCGCGATTCCTCTTGCATCCTTCACCCGTATGATTTCCCCTACCTTCTTCCTCCTCCTCACTCTTTTTCTTTGTCGTTCCTCGTTTGTTACGATGTTAGTACATTCCGAAGGATTGATATTTGATTGTACAGAAAATTCTTCTTGCTGTTTGGTTCTAATTTCAAATGGAGTTCCCATTTTCTTCATGAGAAAATCATTTCCAAATAGAATCCATTTTCGATGCTCGATTTGAGGAGATGGTTTGGGTTCACTTTAACTTCAGTTCGATTCTTCGGGTAAATGTTTATGTAAGAAACTCTTTGGAACTGTATTCATATCCGAATTCACTTTCTCAGTTCAGTTGTCGGAAAATGTCAGTCCGAGGAAAATATGGTTGTCGGACAATCGTTGATGTGGTCAAAACCTTGAATCGATTGGGCATTTTGTTTGTCATAAGAACACATTACTCATGACAACCTCGGATTTTGACAGCTGCATTTGAAATTCTGAATGATCAACTTTGATGTGTTTTTCAGGTGGGGCAAAGAAATTGAGCAGTTTAGCTTCTGTATGTTCAAGAACATATGGATTAAACTGCTCTTTCCGCGGAAATCCACTTAGGAATAGCAGTCAGATTTTGGTTTCAAGGGCAATGGGAACAAATGGTGATTCTGGAGATATATGTGAAAACGAAACAGCGCCTCGAACTTATACTTGGCCTGATAAAAAGGTCCTTCTCCAACTAGAATTGCCTTTGGAACAATACAAAATTCTGTATCTTTACAGTGCATGCTTGCGTTTACAGAGGCCGAGGGTGTGCATTTTGGGCGGTGGATTTGGAGGCTTGTACACGGCTTTAAGACTGGAATCGCTTGTTTGGCCTGATCACAATAAGCCTCAGGTAAGTCTTACTACGTTCAGTTCAATTACCTTAGTAATCCATAAGCCAGAAGACAATGAAGTACTGTGACAAGAATCAAAAAACCGTCACCTGCTGATATTCTGTTGCTTCCTTAGCTTTCCCCTTTAGTGTGATTGGTAGATGTTATGGTGGATAAGTTTTGATCTTTTCAATCAGATCGTTTCATTACATCAGAACAGTTTGTGATGTAATGAACTTCAAGAGTGGTATGTGTACTTTGTTTAAAGCTCGGGTCTTCTTTTAACTGTTGGTCAGGTAATTCTGGTTGATCAGTCTGAACGTTTTGTTTTCAAGCCAATGTTGTATGAACTCCTCTCTGGAGGTAATTTCTGCGCCTCTCTTAAATTTCACCAATACATCTCCTGTTGCTACTACCGTTTGTTGTTAATTCGGTTTCAACTTGTTGAGTACAGAAGTTGATATATGGGAGATAGCTCCGCGTTTTTCGGATTTGCTTGCAAACACGGGGATCCAATTCTTCCGTGACAGAGTGAAAACATTGCAACCTTATGATCATTTAGGGGTGAATGCGTCTGATAGTTCAGTTCCCGGAGGAACAGTCCTGCTGGAAAGTGGCTTTCTTATAGAATATGACTGGTACTATGTTTACCATCCTCATATATGAATTTTTAATGCATGAAACAAATATTTGCATTAGTTTAGATCTAATAAGGAATGGATGAGATCATTATGATACTCACTTGGCGTGCAATTGTGTGCATGACTCATTTGGATTTCCTTGTATCTGGGCAGCCAGGCTGGTACTTGCTCTGGGTGCTGAACCTAAACTTGATTTTGTTCCGGGCGCAATGGAGTTAGCTTGTCCATTCTACTCTCTTGAGGATGCCATTGTAAGACCCCAAATATCTTTGTTTCCTCTGATATAGTCATCGACTAAAATATGATTGCGATTATACATTACTACTGCAGAGGGTTAATGAGAAGCTGAGAAATTTGGAGAGGAAGAACTTTAGGGACGGTTCTGGCATTAAGGTGGCTGTCGTTGGGTGTGGTTACTCTGGAGTGGAGTTAGCTGCCACCATATCCGAAAGACTGCAAGATCGAGGAATAGTGCAAGCCATCAATGTGGACAAAACTATCTTGCCCTCTGCCCCAGCTGGGAACAGAGAGGCTGCCATGAAGGTAAGGAAATGGATCACATCTGAAGTCCCTTCACATTGAAACTATACCTTTGCAATATCCCAATGTTGAAAAGAGGGAAAGAATACTTATTTGTGCTGTATTCATGGCATCATGTGGTGATTTTGCTAGGTTCTTTCATCGAGAAAAGTTCAACTGCACTTGGGTTATCTGGTCCGATGCATAAAGAAAGCGGGTGATTCCGAGAATGTAACGGAAGAGGAAAGGTGTGTGTTAGAGCTTCAAGGTGGAGAAAGAGGGGTGGAGAGTCGAACTGTAGAAGCAGATATGGTGTTGTGGACAGTGGGTTCAAAGCCGCTGCTTCCTCAAGTGGAACAAGGGCAGAGACGAAGTGAACTACCCTTAAATGCAAGAGGACAGGCAGAGACAGATGAAACTCTGAGAGTGAAGGGCCACCCACGAATATTTGCCTTAGGTGATTCCTCCGCTTTAAGAGACTCCAACGGAAGGCTTCTTCCAGCAACAGCTCAGGTATGTCTGTATGTATGTGTGCCTTTTTCTTTGAGCAACATTGATTGAGATGTTGAAATCTCATTCTCAGGTAGCCTTTCAAGAAGCAGACTTTACTGGTTGGAACATATGGGCAGCAATCAACAACCGTCCTCTATTGCCCTTCAGGTTTGTAAATATGGATATCCTTTCACTAGCACACAGCCCCTTCTAACTTGTTGAGCAAATATTTGACTTCGTGACAGGTTCCAGAATCTGGGTGAGATGATGACTCTGGGAAGATACGAGGCAGCTATTACACCGAGCTTCATAGAAGGATTGACACTGGAGGGGCCGATTGGTCATGCAGGTAACTGTCTTAATACATCCTTTAGTATTTTTATCACGTAAAATTTGATTAAACGGTGCAATTTTGTAGCGAGGAAGCTGGCATATCTGATAAGGCTACCAACGGATGAGCACCGTGTTAAAGTTGGAATCAGCTGGATGGCCAAATCTGCCATTGATTCCATTGCTTCATTTCAGAGCAATCTTACCAAAGTCCTCTCAGGCTCTTAGATCTGCTATGTGAAATAAAAGATGAAAATGATAAAAGTGAGTTGAGTTATCAAAAGTTTCACATACCTTATAATTCTTTTCCGTTTGTAAACATTTGACTGAAGCTATGCCTGTGGCTTTCCTTCGTGGAATTACACTTCCTGTTGTGGCTCTATACAAAACGTACTCTTCACACACACAAACCCTAAAGAGAAATGAAAAGAAAAACCTCATATGGACGCTTCTCAGGAGCCAGAGACGTCGTTATGGTGTATTAGCCTAAGCGGAGGAAAAGGGGAAGGAATTGGGAGGGCAAAATTGGTAGAGAGGGAGGGAGAAGAGTGGTGGTTTAGGAGAGATGGAGAGCCATCTGCTGAAGGAGTAGTCTTTTCTGAGAAGCGTTAATGGTTCCTTTGCATTCTGCGTCAAGTAAGACCTCTGTCATGATGGCCGCTGCATGCCCTCTTGGTTCATCTGATGCTCTTCTCAACATGAATACCTGTCACCCCCAAAATTCACCCCAACCAACACTTCAAAACACTCGTTGAAGCAATCCAAGTTTCAATGGTTTTTCATTTGTCACAATCACATACCTGTCCATGGTGTGTTATCTCCAAGCAACCCGGTTGTTGAATGAAGGGTTCCCCATCTATCTGAACAGGGAAGGGGCTTGAGACATGTATTTTTATTACTTTTCCTTGGGCTAGCCTCCTAGCCTGAGACAGACCAACCTGCACAACAGAAGAAACGAATTCACGATGATGCTACAAACATTGAAATGAAGTGAGAAATGAAGGCAAGGGAAGAGCTTAGACCTGAAGTTTGCCAAGGTGCCATGCTCCATGGACGCATACAACCTCGAGCATTTTGTCATGCATAGACTGAATGCTAAAATTATCATCATGATCGTAATCGTTTTGCCAGAGATCTACTCCACCCATATAGCTCCCAATGTTTAGTACTATCAAGCCCTCTGAATCCTGAAGGGGAAATAAATAGAAGCAATGAATATTGGGGACGATCTTATGGTAAAAGGCAGCTACTGATCGAGATTAACTCTCTATTCCAGCCACCAGAGACAATACTCTTAATGCAGATTTGCATTTAGTTCCCCGTACACTACACGTTTGTTTCCAGGTTAGCAAAGAAAAAGAACACTAGAACGATGCGTCACACATTAGAAAAAGGAAGTTGATTTGACTAAAGCGAGTACCTTGGGGATTTCAATGTCTTTTCCATCAACTTCAAGCCAGACTTGCCACGGTAGATCGGCACATGCTCGGTCCATTATTTCCCGGGCACCTTCTTTTGCATATCGCAATTTATTCACAAACTGCATTGAGAATAAATGAGCAACCAAGATATCAAGCCTCACTATTGTTAAAATGTGAAGCGTACTTTTCCTTTCCAAACCCGTGGAATTAATCAGCGAATAAGGCATTTCTCCAATACATGCACAATTCGTTCCTTGATAGAGGTCACTCAAAACCTTGTGTGTTCCGTTTTAACTTTCGTAGGTTAACACTTTGTCATCCTTTTGAGATCCATGACACACTCAGCTTCTTTACAGAGTTAGGTAATACACTAATATGCATGTCAGATCAATCCATATTGTCTACCAACACTTAAGATCATGTAGCGGATGAGATGGTGTCACCATAGAAACACTAAACATATATATCCTTATCCAGAAATCTAGTCATAAATGATCATTCAAGCACAGATCAAGAAGAGTGTCAGACAACCGTGGCAACCCAAAATAATATGTACCTGACTACAAAATTTCTCAGGATTTTCCTGCCGCATCATATGAAATTCATAAGCAACCTTTGCATCACAGCCAATACCTAAAGAAGCAAACATCAGGTAGTTATTGTACATGATCCAAGAAAGACACCAAAAGGAAACATTTTGTAGGTGTACCTATGTAATTCATCATAAACTTGCATTCTTCTCTTGCAGGAAAATTGTCTGAGCTCTCTTCTTTAATTTTCACACTCCAGCGGTCCAACATTGTAACTGCAGCATGGTCGATCTCTTGCAAAAACGTTTTCAGACTTCCTTGTCCATCAACTACTGAAAAACCTCTTCCCCACTGCAAAACTCTGGATAAATCATTTCCTGTGCCTAGGGGAAGAATGGCAACAGGTGGAGGGGATTCAAAGTTGTGTTTCTCAATAGCATCAAGCACCCAAGCCACTGTTCCATCCCCACCACAAACCAATACTCTGAAATACTTCACTTTGCTAAAGAGGTTAAGACCAACATCTGGCCCACGACAAGAGCCAAGCTCAAAGACCTGCATAGATCAGCAAAGTCAATTACCACTTAGTGATTCCCTCAAAAAAATTGTCAAGAGCAAGCAAGCAAGCAAGAAACCCTGTTAGCCTTTTGAATTTTGGAAGATGATACTGCAGATAGATCCATGGTTTTTAGAACGATTTGCTTAAATTGCATGTATGTGTTTAATTATAGAACCTGTTAATAATTAACTTCACATATTCTAAAAACCATCAACATTTCTCCAGCAGATCTCTGCACAACAAAGATTAGAAGCACCTAGCATATAACGACCTAATGATGTTGCTAACATAGGAAGGTGAGCAGTTGTGTAGAAACAGACAAAGAGACAAGTGCAAGCCAAAGCACACAAAAAAAAGAGTACCAAAAGGGTGGAACTTAAAACCTCATAGGGAAAGCCTAAAAATGGTAGTGTACGGGTACAAGAGTTGATACCCGTCTAGAAGAAACTGGATTTGACTACCTTATTTACATTTTCGTATTAGAAAAGGTTACAAACTTACTTGCAAGATGCCCAGGCAGCAGAGATGTATGAATATCAAGAAATAATATATGTGTGCATATGGGATGAAGTATTACATGACAACCATGTGTTATAAATCTGATGCTTCAGTTTGCAATGTTGATATCATAGAGATGAAGCTTAAATATTACCTGTACAGGATTCAATAACATGTTAAGTCTCCAATGAAGAAAAGGACCAAGTTGACCACCACTCTTGGCATTAATAAAGACCAAAAGAGGTCTTGCATCTGGGGGCAAGTCAGCCAAGGTAAACTTCTTCATGATATTTAAACAGTTGTTCTTGCCTTTTTTGTGCCCTAGACCATTTTGCATACTCTTCACGTTAGAGATGTCGGAAACCTTCTTTACACACTCCATGCTCCTCTCTTTCCGAGGTTTTTTCACAACAAGACCATTAACAACATTGGTTGCCGGATTGCTGGTGGAATCCTCCAGCAGCTTACCACTAAAAGATTGTCCATTCCCATTTTTCCCCCTATGGCGCTTTCTTCTCATCTGCCCTCGTATAGATGAAAATTCATTTTTAATAGAATTTAACACTCCATCTACCACATTTTCTTCTTTGGCTTTTACATAGAGTGGAGAGAGGATCACCCTTCTAAGAGAGCCCAGATCGCAAACATCACCAGATTCCTTAGACATTATCATGTGACACTTTACATGTATAAGGCGCTGGCACCAAAGACAGTGCCACGTGGGAGAAGCTTCGATAAAAGGAATGCCACAGGGTTCATCACAATAGAAGCAGAAGGCAGACATGTCAGCGTTATCATCCATGTTAACCCATCTCTCAGACCAGTGGTGTTTCACATGGCTAGATCCAGCTTGTGCAACACATTTGCAGTCCTTTGCCGCGTTGCCTGAGCAATAGAAGTGAGCTGCTACACCACATACAGAGCATCGGTGGACAGGAATACTCAGAGCTGCCTTGTTGGAAGTATTTTGACCAGGTACAAGCGATGACAAACAAACACAGCACGTGGATGGCTGCTGCCCATAAGCATAATCATCTGTCCATATATGACGAGAAAATGGAACCCTCAATCTTTTCCATACCTTTTTCTTCTCTCTGGCTGCGGCTTTGACCCAATTTAAGGAGGTTTTCCTCTGCCATTTCAGAAATGTGTATACAACAACCAGAAGCCCAAATGATCCAGTTACCAGACATCCAAAGATAAAAGGATCATAAGCACCAGAACCGACAAGCCACCTTATGAGTGAGAACCCCAATTCTATCATTGCAAATTTAATCTGTCATCTCCAACAACAAGTGCATGTCAAAGAATCCTGATCCTAAAATCAAAGAGACCAGCAATATCTATGTGACGATGTGGTCCGGATGACAATCAAAGTTACAAAATGAACAGGCATGTTGAGGAGAATAATTGATAAAGCACAAGAATAAAACAAGAAAACACAAACAGATATGGAGAAACAAAAGCTGCTCCAGCAAACACAGTTTTACTCAGGCACAACCCACACAAGCTGAAATTCCGTTCGAGCAAAACTAATGGTCTTATTCCCTTTCAAACGATACGATCAGCCCTAACACCCTAACACGACACAAAAACATTCACAGGCATGACTAGAGTACATGAAAAAAAATCTGGTAAAAAAAATCTGGAACAAGGAACCATTCTTTTTAATCTATCATACCAATTGAACAACCGCGAGTACTATCAACCTTGTCCGGAATTCGCAATTTTCGAAAGGAAATTCTAATTAAACCGTGAAAAGTCCTTGAATCCATCTAATAAAACCAAAACCAAACGAGATCAAGCAATTCGAGCACAATGTAGCAAGGAACGGAAATGAAAGAGGTCGAGCTGGAAGAAATAATCGATCTCTCGAGAAGCCAGACAAAATTCCAGATCTGACACGAAAACGAAACGAGAAATTGTACTACAGATCGTAGGAATCGCCAGGTCAAAAAAGAGGGGAAGAATCTAACCAAAGTCGCTGCAACGATGGGGAAGGGCGGCTAAACCCTAGATTTTCTGAGCACCAGAAAATCTCCGTTGTGTTTCTTCGAGCATAGAGAGAGAGAAAAAGAAAGAGAATGAGAGAGAAGTAGCTTATATAAGGAAGGGGTAAAGAGCAAAAGGCGGGATTTGAGTTACGCAACAAACACGCCTTTCCCCCAGCGGCCTCCGCGTGCCGCACGACGTGCGCCCCACGGGACGGACGGGACGGGAGTCTCCGCATATGAACTATGTCCTCTAAATTACCATAATACCCTTACTCGAAATACCATCTGGAAGTGTTGAAACCGGCTCCGGTTTGATTTCTTTCGGTTTAGCTTGATTCATGGTATGGACATTTTGATAAGAAGATTATTGGTCCATCATTCAGTTCATGAATATTATTTTCAATACTAGAATTCAAATAAAATAAATATTAATATTTTATTCACACCTTTATATATAATATAATCGGTATTAAGATAATGGCTTTAATTTTCCTTCTTTTTTTACCCTTTCAACCAGATAATGGTTTGCTGAGCTAATAACCTAAAAGGAGAGAAACACCTTTACAGCTTTTAGAATTGAATAATACAAATAAAAATGATGAAGTAGAACTGGTGTTTGAAATAGTAATATAGGGTAAAATTATATACACTTAATTATGACCTTAATGGTTTTGGAAACCATATTAATTTTAAAAAACAATTAAAATATAATAATGATGATATGGAAAATGATCATTTTCTGTTCTAAAGTACTTGCAAATAACACATGCTATTGCATTGCGATAATTCATATTTCAAATACAAATTTATATATAAAAACCAAAATATTTATATTTTTAAATAATAATTTAAATATTCTTTAAACGAAATATGATAAAAGGTATTATACATGTTCCACAATTTAAGATTAACTTATAGAACCAATCAATTCTAACATTTGTACACAAGTGGAGAAAAACTATGACTAAAAGTAAAAGACTTTAAAAAATAAAGACTTGTAAAGTAGAACTTAAATACCTTTTATCAAATTTCATTTGAGTTACCCTTTTGACCACGTCAATAATTTGACCTTAAACCGTGTGGATCCAGTCGCGCCATTAAACCTATTCTTCTGCTGCATAATCTTAAGACGATAATCTTCTTCTTCCTTCATCCCACTAGTTGCTTGATCCCCACGCTACCCTAAACCCTAATCTTCTTTCGGTACAACAACAGCAAATTGTTCCCTTTTCAGACAGCTTTTGGGTTTCTCTGTTCGTCTCAGTTCGAGAAGCCATGGAATCCCAAACGCAGAGATCGTATTCTGTTCTCACAGAGAGACAGGTTCGTGGAAAGATGGATAAAATGATCGAAGAAATCTCTGAAGTTTTCTCAGTGTCGAACTCTGCTGCGACGGTCATGCTTATAAGTCAACGATGGAACATATTTAGGGTTTCAGATCATCTGGGAGATGACAAAGACAAGTTCTTGGAAGAATCCGGTTTGAAATCAGATAGGTCGAATCAAGAAGAATCAAAAGGTTCCAGTTCATGTGGGATTTGTTTTGAATCCTCAACTACTACTGATGATGATCAGATTCAAACCCATGTTCTTGTCTCCACACCATTGTGTTCCCACAACTTCTGCACAACATGTTGGAGTGAACACCTTCTAAAGAACAACCAAAGTGACAAAATCTCTTGCCCTAATCCAGATTGTAAAGCAGCTGTTGGACCAGACATGATCCAACAATTACCAGAAACGGTGAAGAAGATGTACGAGAGTCATATTCTCAGGTCGTTCATGGAAAGCAATAAGAAATGGATCAAGTGGTGTCCTGGATCGGATTGCAAATACGCCATTGAGCTGCAAGATCCATCAGATGATGAAGATGAATGGTTCAGCGTGGTGTGTTCATGCGCTCATACGTTCTGTTGGAAATGCGAACATGAGTCTCACAGACCTGTGACGTGTAACAACGTATCAGATTGGTACAGAAGAGTGGGTGATAGTAGAGATGAATCATTGAGTCTAGCCTGGATTGATCACAATACTAAACCTTGCCCTACTTGTTTACGTCCTATAGAGTTCATTGATGAAGTATGCTGCAATTTCTTGCATTGTGCCTCCCCTTGCAGGTATGGTGTGCTCTGTGTTAATGATTTTTCAATTTTTCCATTTTAATTTAAACGTAAAAATAATATTTATTTGAATACATTGTTTATTCCATAATTCTATAACGGTGTTTTAATATCAATTCCATAATAATTTATCTAATTTCTCTTTGATTATATATGGGTTAACTTCAAAAATACTCTTCTCGTTCAAAAATACCCTTTTCGAAAAAGAAAAAAATTTTAACTTCAAAAATACCCTTATAAATGTTGATATTCCCAAAATACCCCTGCGACCTTACGACCCAGTTCGACCCAGCGACCCAGTTTGACCCTGCGACCCTTGTCCCTCTACGACCCTTGTTCCTCTGCGACCCTTGGACCCCTGCGACCCTTGTCCCTCTGCGACCCTTGTTCATCTGCGACCCTTAGACCCCTGCGACCCTTGTCTTTCTTCGACCCTTGTTCCTCTGCTACCCTTGGACCCCCTGCGACCCTTGTCCCTCTGCGACCCTTGTTCCTCTGCGATCCTTGGACCCCTGCGACCCTTGTCCTTCTGCGACCCTTGGACCCCTGCGATACTAATTTATTATTTACAAATTATTTACAAATAATATGAATAAAATTTTGAAAATACAGCTCAAATCAAAATATGTTGGACCCGTGCGACCCTTACGACCATTGCGACCCTTCCGACCATTGCGACCCTTCCGACCATTTTGACCCTTTCGACTAGTCTTTTCAATGTCAGACTACTGCTTTTTCCAAGTTCTAGCTATGCTTTTTATTTTATCAATGCCACATTGAAGACCTATATTAAAGGTTTTTTAATGTGTCAATACATGTATCTTGGTTATTCTTTGTATTTATTGTCTTTCTGGATTTTAGAAGTCCATTTATTTTTCGTTATAAATAGAGGAGGAAAACTGTAAAGCTACAACAAGCACCAAATCATCTCTTGTTTCGAGTCTTTCATTCTCTCAAAAGGGCGATTTCTAACATCTAACCCTAAATTCTCTGAAAAATCCTTGTTACCTTTGTGACCGTTAAGGTCACATGGTCGACCCAGGGCATCGTGCTGTCTATTTGTTACTCAATGTCTTGGTAATCGTCGGACTCAGTCTGTATGCAGATACACACAAGTACTTACAACTTGGATGGAGGACTTTGTGATGTATCTACACTACATAAGGTCTTGGTAATCGGCGGACTCAGACATCAAGCTGTATCCGCGTTACCTAAGGTCACGGTTGGAGGTCATTTGCTACCGTGGAACTCACCAGACATGACTCAAAGCCCGAAATGTCAATGGAGCATTCCGTGAAGCTTGGAGAAGTCACACACGACTCTTCTTACGGGGAAGGGCTCCGATGTGTCTTTAAACTTCGGCAAATTTGACNNNNTTCGGCAAATTTGACCTTTTTTTTCTTTCCTTTTTTTTCTCGAACTTCTTTTTGCCTTTTTCTTTTGCTTCAACTTTTTTCTTTCCTTGTTTTAACCGTTGTGACCTTTGAGACCTTATGTAACCTTATGTAACTCTTGTGACCTTTGTAACCTTTGAGACCTTATGTAATCAATATTTAAACGTTGAAAATGTCTTATTTTGCATCTATTGTTCGTAAGATTATGACCCAATATGACCCGTTATGCGACGCTCAATCGGATTAAATTATAATCAGGTTTAAACGGGTACGACTCATGCGACCACACATAACCCTTGTACGACTCATGCGACCACCTATGACCCATGGACGACTCATGCGACCAAATATGACCCTTGGACGTCTAATGCGAACACATAAGACCCTTGTACGACTCATGCGACCCTATATGACCACATATGACCCATGGACGACTCATGCGACCACATATGACCCATGGACGACTCATGCGACCACATATGACCCATGGACGACTCATGTGACCAAACATTACTCATGGACGTCTCATGCGACCACATAAGACCCTTGTACGACTCATGCGACCCTTTGTACAATAATAGTAAATCCACAAAAAAATCGGTACTAACAATAATACATTCTATTTAATAATAGTAAAAAAAACAACAAAAAACAAACATGAATTTTGTTGTTCAAATGAAGTTCAACCAAATACAAAAACCAACCAAATACAACAGAATTCAATCTATGAAGATTATAAGGGTAAGCAGTAGACAAGGTACTCATCGACAAACAGCGTCCAGTTCGACTTTGAGGGTACAACCTACGTTAAAGCCATTATCTTGACAAAACTTTGTCCAAACCCTGGTGATGCTAGCGCCATTGCGTTTCACGGGCCTTAGATGTGCCTCCCAAATGTCTGTGTAATTGGTTATCAGATCAACCTTACTTCGTCTACCGCAAAGACCATTCGACCTCGCAAACTCTATCGGAAGTGTCTGCGATAACCGAATAAATTTACAACAACGTCAAACTAATGCATATACGACCAGATTTGATGAATCGAATAAATCAGTTTGAGTTCACTTACCACTGCATCTACGGCCAGATTTAAACGCGTGACTGGTACCGTGAAAATCCTCTCTTCAGAAGAAGATGACCCTGACATCGAATCGCCGTCACCAGTCGTTTGCATTTTCGGCAATATGATGATGATGATGATGATGAGAGTTAGAGAGAGAGTTTCGTTATTAGAAAAAAGGAAACAGCTCGAATACGAATCGCCGTCCGTCAGATGGAATTCGAAAAGTTTTTTCAAATTTTGGCGAAAAGTTCGGCGGGAATTCTGGTGAAAATGAAATAATTCCAAATGAGGGTCGCATGGGTCGCATGGGTCGCATGGTCGCATGTATTGATGAATAGATGCGAACTCGGCGAATTTACGGGTTTAAGATGATAAAATGACAAAAACCAATCAAACAATACATTTACAACGTCAAACTAATGAATTCCAAATTAGGGTCGCATGGGTCGCATGGTCGCATGTATTGATGAATAGATGCGAACTCGGCGAATTTACGGGTTTAAGATGATAAAATGACAAAAACCAATCAAACAATACATTTACAACGTCAAACTAATGAATTCCAAATTAGGGTCGCATGCGTCGCATGGGTCGCATGATCGCATATATTGATGAATAGATGCGAACTCGACGAATTTACGGGTTTGGGATGATAAAATGACAAAAACCAATCAAAACAATACATTTACAACGTCAATCAACGGTTAAAACAGATTGTGACCCATGTGTACCTAGTTGAGTTGTGTATAACCAATGCCCGTGTTTCAAAAGTGATAGTAGTGTTTTAAGAACTCGGGGGATGATTAAACAATACATTTAACATTTTCTTCAAATGTCGATATTATTTATATTATTATCTATATTGATTCTAAATTAGACATATACAACTCAAATATATTGTTAATGGCATATTGATAATGGCATGGGTCGCTTGGTCGCATATATGCCAAATTAGGGTCGCATGATCGCATATATTGATGAATAGATGCGAACTCGACGAATTTACGGGTTTAGGATGATAAAATGACAAAAACCAATCAAAACAATACATTTACAAAGATTCTAAATCGAAACAATACATTTACAAATATTCTAAATCAAAACAATACATTTACAAATATTCTAAATCAAAACAATACATTTACAAATATTCTAAATCAAAACAATACATTTACAAATATTCTAAATCAAAACAATACATTTACAAATATTCTAAATCAAAACAATACATTTACAAATATTCTAAATCAAAACAATACATTTACAAAGTCAATCAAAGATTCTGCACGCATTCTATTTCCACTGGAGAAATAGTTCATTGAGGGTCGCATGGGTCGCATGAGTTCACTGGAGAAATATTACATTAGCAGAGAGTGACCCAACACCGTCACCTAAGTCATCTCCTGCCATGTATTTGGTCTTCCAGTGAACATTTGAAGAGTGACCCAACACCATCACCTAACTCACCCCCGCAACTCGTCAGTGACTGCATAGACCCTGAGTCTGCCGATTACCAAGACCTTGAGTAACACATAGACAGCACGATGCCTTGCGTCGACAATGGTGACTGCGCCACGCAGGTCACAAAGGTAAAAAAGATTTTTCATAGAAATATGGGTTAGATACGCATACTAAGAGAAGAGACGTAGACATTAACTTATATACATGGGTCGGAAGGGTCACATGGGTCGGCAGACAAGAGTCTGACAGCAAAAGGACAAGTCACATGGGTCGGAAGAAAAGATTCTGACTGCAAAACGACAAGTCCATGGGTAAGAAGGGTCACATGGGTAGCATGGGTCACATTGGTGGCAAGACAGGAGTCTGACAGCAAACGACAAGTCGCATGAGTCACATAGGTCGCATGAGTCGAACAAGGGTATTATGTGGTCGCATGAGTCGTCCATGGGTTAAAAAGGTCACAAAATTTACATCGCATAACGGGTCATACTGGGTCATAATCTTACGAACAATAGATGCAAAATAAGACATTTTCAACGTTTAAATATTGATTACATAAGGTCTCAAAGGTTACAAAGGTCAGAAAGAGGTTTAAGAAGAAGAACATGAAGATGAAGAATAAAAAAAAGCCAGAAAGAAGAGGAACAAGAAGAATATTGATTTCTTCTTCCTCATCAACCCACAGTTTATTCGGGTTTTGTCATACTCCTCCTTCACAAACTCCACGAAATGCTCCATTGACATTTCGAGCTTTGAGTCATGTATGATGAGTTCCACGGTAGCTCTATTTGGCAGAAGGATTTTAAAGCGATATAACTTTCTAATGGAGGATCCATCATCATCAAACATGAAAAAGAATAAAAAAACGAGCCAGACCGAGTCCGACGATTACCAAAACCTGGGTCGACCATGTGACATTCGTGACGAAACAAGAGATGATTTGTGTGCTAGTGTATGAAGGTCCAATACACTGGGAAGGTGGGAGACGCAAGAAGGTCCTCCAACCTTTCCAATGTATGTGACCTTAATGACAACACAAGAGATGATTTGGTGCTACAAATTGTTGTAGCTTTTTTGTTTTTCCTCTTCTATTTATAAACTCATATTCAACGAAAAATAAATGAATTCCGTTTTAACCAAGGTGCATGCATTGACCACATTAAAAAACCTTTTAATATAGGTCTTGAATGAATGAATGTATTGACCACATTAAAAAGCTTTGACCGCATGGATCGCAAGGGTCGCATGGATCGCAAGGGTCGCATGGGTCGCATGGGTCGCAAGGGTCGTATGAGGCTCTGTGACCCTTGTACCAAATATTAGAAAAAAAAAATGTACCAAATATTAGAAAAAAATGTGACCCTTGTACCAAATATTAGAAAAAAAACAATGTACCAAATATTAGAAAAAAAAACAATTTACCAAATATTAAAAAAAATAATATACCAAAATATTCACATCTACCAGTAAAAAAAACAATGTACCAAATATCAAGTTAGTCTTCGGGTTCAATGGTACGTTCTCCATTACTATATATATCAGCCGCCATCTTCTCACACATGGAAATAACCTTGTCGTCGCAAATAAAGCGAAACAGATTCCTATCCTTTAATAATGAGGCTTCTACGAAGTTGGCCTTTAATATAATCTCCCCAAACTTTGGCCCCCGGGGAATATTTAGCTCAGATTTCCACCACCGATCATGTCGAGGTGCCTTCAGGAACAAATATAGCCTAGTCAACTTTTCACCGCTAGCATCAGTGAACGTAGGAAATCGGGTTATCAAGTCCTTTACTAATCCACTGGGATTCCACACAACCTCCTCAGGTTCTTGAACCACCGTTTTTTCGGGTTCTTGAACAATTTTCTTTCGCCCTCTCCCTCGCATTGTTCTTGCTCTTTTCGCCGGCGGAGGTTCAACATATGGCGCAGACTCCTTCGATAAAGGTCCAGCACCTGCATAAAATTTACCTCATTAAACATATGGCGACCAATGGGACCAATGCGGCCTATGCGACCAATGGGACCAATGCGACCTATGCGACCAATGGGACCAATGCGACCTATGCGACCAATGGGACCAATGCGACCTATGCGACCAATGGGACCAATGCGACCTATGCGACCAATGGGACCAATGCGACCTATGCGACCAATGGGACCAATGCGACCTATGCGACCAATGGGACCAATGCGACCTATGCGACCAATGGGACCAATGCGACCTATGCGACCAATGGGACCAATGCGACCTATGCGACCAATGGGACCAATGCGACCTATGCGACCAATGGGACCAATGCGACCTATGCGACCAATGGGACCAATGCGACCTATGCGACCAATGGGACCAATGCGACCTATGCGACCAATGGGACCAATGCGACCTATGCGACCAATGGGACCAATGCGACCTATGCGACCAATGGGACCAATGCGACCTATGCGACCAATGGGACCAATGCGACCTATGCGACCAATGGGACCAATGCGACCTATGCGACCCATGCGACCCATTCGACTTTAGCGACCCAGTGACACATGCGACATATGAAACCCATGCGACTCTAACGACCCTGCGGCTTATGCGACCCTACGACTCTAACGACCCTACGACTTATGCGACTCTACGACTTATATGTCTCGATGGAAATTGACACTCAAATGACCTTTTCAGTAAATATTACTTACTTGGTGGAACTCCATCAGGATCAAGGTTTCTTGACACTGGATTTGGACGTCGAAGGAATTCAAAAGCAAAATCACCAACAGTGTCGGAAGATTGGGTTTCGGTGATCGCAACTTTCTCGGCAGCCTTTGATTTTGGATTAGGCACATGAATCCCGACATCCCTTAGAAGGTCTCTTACGGCGTTGATGATTCTCTTCTCCGACTTCCTTATTTCCCCCATTAATTTCTTCTCCAGTGTCAGAGGGACTGCAGCATCAGCATCAGCATCAGAATCAACATCAGCATCACTCACGCATTCCTTCCTTTTAGTCCCTTTTTCCTTCTCTTTTTTTGATCACCAAGAGCTGCTTTCGTGTCAACAGTTCTTGCTCACGGATATCCTCCCAACAAATACCCTTCGGATTTCTACAAAGATGTTTCATCTATATCTGAACATCGGGATCGTCACATCCCTTGTAATCCTCCGACCAGAAAGTAAAGCTTCCTCTTCATGTTCAGCACGAAGAATACTTAGAATATCTTGAAAAACAAAACATAACCATTATTACTCTGTGACCCCCTTGTTTCCCTTGTGAACCCTAGGTTGGATTCATGTATGGTGAGTTCCACGGTAGCTCTATTTGGCAGTCTCAAAGTCTCAAAGTCTCCAATCTGCCTTATCACATCTACATACTTCGGGTTAAAATTGGATTTAACCATCTTCTTGCACATTCTTGGGCATGATCGATGCGCATCCACAACCTCAACATACCATCCATTTCCGCCCAAACTAAGGATGGTTTCAAATGGAAGTAACTGAAACATTAAAACAAAATGATAAGAATGCAAAAAGTACGAAAACATTCAAGTTATTCGAATAATATATACAACTTACCATTAGTGGGATCATGAAACCGCCACAATACCATTTTGGTTTCGTTGATTCCCCGCTAACGTGCTTGCGGCAAGTATCCACAATCATCTCGAATGTGTAACGACCCCATGGAAAGCCTTCACAAAATTCCAAGTCATCAACCATGTCAATGAGATCATGGCTGATAGAGTTTTCTATTGAAGGCTTGTGAGCCATAACTTACACCAACAACATCAAAATTGCCAACCTCTTCCCGTCCTCGTCATTCTTCGCCTTCACAAGCTTTCCAATGATTTGTACGAGGGTCACCTTTCCACGGCCGAAATGTCTGCATTTCAATCCGGAATTTAGTGCGTGCTCCACTATAGAGTACCGGACGGGAATGCTGTTTATGACGAACCACAACTTTGTATTGTCCCGTATAATCACGGAGTGATTTAGTAGTACAGACATTTGAACCTTTGTCAATGTGGAGTCACATTGTAAGTGAAATAAATGCCTAAATTATGACTCGTTCTCGAAGTAATGCAACTCCTGATCATTTAAGATTCCTCTCAGCATCCTTATTATCTCGTGAGGATAACACTTCGTGGTGATCTTTGGAATTTTGTCCATGTTCTTGAATTCATACACAAATCTCGGCTTTGGCGCCACCTGCAAAATGACCAATTACGAATACATTATACTTCTACCGACCTAAGCGACCCATGCGACTCAACCGACCCATGCGACTCAAACGACCCTTAGGAACTCCGCGACACTCAACCGACCCACGCCCCTCAAACGACCATTGCGACCTAACCGACTCACTGACATTGACACTCACCTGTTTCAAATCAATAAACTGAGTCGAAGATGGTCATGAAACTACTGCGACCCTTGCTACTCAACCGACTCACGGAGTCGAAGATGTTCATGCAACTCCTGTGACCCTTGCGACCTAACCGACTCACTGACACTGACACTCACCCATTTCAAATCAATAAACCATTTTGTGACTCGAAAGCTTGCAAAACCCTAGAAATCGAACTACTTACACTTATTGACGCCATTGAAGATTGACTCGTGCTCTCTTCGCTAGTGATGCTGCTGATTCTAGCCATTTTCCTTCTCGCCAACTTCAAATCAATCCCTTTCAAGTTCGACATCACTTATTTCTTTCTTGCTATCAACTTTTAAACAGGTTTCACGGCGAAAAATTGTTCGTCTTTCTCATTTTCGGCAGTTTTTCACGTCGAAAAACTGCCGAACTTCGATTTTTCCACGTTCGAACATTAAGGGCAAATTTGTCTTTTCTTCAATTTTTTTTTCGGAATTAATAATTATTTTTGGGAAGGGTATTTTTGAAGTGGTTTAGCCCTATAAGGATATTTCTGATATTCTGCCATTATATATATAGTGTGTTTTTGTCCATTGAAATTCACTTTTGTAATATCATAATAAAACATCTATTTAAAAAAAAAGACATAACATATAAAGAAAACAAACTATTCCCCTTGAACTTTACCACTTTAATCCTATTCTCCTGAACTTTCCTGCACATCCTATTTCCCCTAAACTATCATTACTCATCCTATTCCCCCTGAACTTTGAAAATCCATCCTATTCCCCCCTCCGTTAACTTTCTGTTAAATTTTCTGTTAAATATTTTTAAAACAGCCTATTCCCCCCAAACTATATGATTTCCAGCCTATTCCCCCGAACTATATAAATTCTAGCCTATTCCCCCACAAACTATATAAACTATAGCCTATTTTCCCCCGAACTATATAACATGTAGCATATTTCCCCCTGAACTATATAAACGCTAGCCTATTCCTCCGAACTATATGATTTCTCTAAAAGTAACACATTTTCTTTAATTTTAATTTATTATTAAATTTTTTATATTTACAAAATATTAAAATAAAAAAATACTTTAAATTCTAACAATTACAAAAAATTATATATGATTTCTTTAATAGTAACATAATTTTAACATAACCATATTTCACCCATTTTTTATTCGATTTCACCGAGTTTCAACCCGATTTAACCGAATATTCACTATATTTCGCTCAAATTTAACACCATTTCACCAAATTTTGACCCAATTTCACCTAAATTTTACTCGATTTCACCGAATTTCAACCTGATTTAACCGAATTTTAACTCTATTTCACTCATATTTAACCCGATTTAACTAAATTTTAAATATATTTCACTCAATTTTACCCCGATTTCACCACATTTTAACCCAATTTCACTCAATTTCATCGAAGTTTAACTCTATTTCACTCATATTTAATCCGATTTCACCCAATTTCACCAAAATTTAACTCGATTTCACCTAATTTTTACTCGATTTCACCGAAGTTCATCCCCAATTTAACCTAATTGTAAATATATTCGCTCAATTTTAACCCGATTTCACCCAATTTTAACCGAATTAAAATTAGGTGAAATCGGGTTAAATTTTAGTGAAATTGAGTTGACATTGGGTTAAATAAGATTAGATCGGGTGAAATCGGGTTAAATTTGGGTGTAACCGAATAAAGATTAGGGGAAATAGGATTAAAATTGGATGAAATCGGGTTGAAATTCGGTGAAATCGGGTTGAAATTCGTTGAAATCGAGTAAAATCTAGATTAAATCGAGTTAAATTTTGGTGAAAATAGGTGAAATCGGATTAAATATGAGTGAAATGGAGTTAAAATTCGGTTAAATCGAGTTGAAATTCGGTGAAATCGAGTAAAGTCTATGTGAAATCGAGTTAAATTTTGGTGAAATTGGGTGAAATCGAATTAAATATGAGTGAAATAGAGCTAAAAATCGGTTAAATCGGATTGAAATTCAGTGAAATCGAGTTAAATTTTGGTGAAATTGGGTGAAATCGGATTAAATATGAGTGAAACAGAGTTAAAATTCGGTGAGTTGAAATTGAAATTCGGTGAAATCAAGTAAAATCTAGGTGAAATCGAGTTAAGTTGAAATTCGGTGAAATCGAGTAAAATCTAGGTGAAATCGAGTTAAATTTTGGTGAAATTGGGTGAAATTGGATTAAATATGAGTGAAATAGAGTTAAAATCCGGTTGAATCAGGTTGAAATTCGGTGAAATCGAGTAAAATTTAGGTGAAATTGTGTTAAAATTTGGTGAAATTATGTTAAATTTGAGTGAAATAATGTGAAAATTCGGTTAAACCGGGTTGAAATTCGGTGAAATCGAATAAAAATTGTGTGAAATTGGGTCAAACTGGGTGAAAATGTGTTAAATTTGAGTGAAATAGAGTGAAAAATCGGTTAAACCAGGTTGAAATTCGGTGAAATCGAATAAAAATTGGGTGAAATTGGGTCAAATTGGGTGAAAACGTGTTAAATCTGAGTGAAATAGAGTGAAAATTCGGTTAAATGAGGAGTCAGGCTGCCGATTGTAGTGTCGCGGACGAGTGTTGGTGGCTAGGGTAGTGACCGGCGACGTGGATTGCAGCGTTGGAGGAGTTTGGCTTCATGACTAAGGAGTTTTTCATGAAGCTCCTCAATTGGATTAAAATTATGTTACTATTAGAGATATCATATAGAATTTTTTGTAATTGTTAGAATTTAAAGTATTTTTTATTTTAATATTTTGTAATATAAAAAATTTAATAATAAATTAAAATTAAAGAAAAATGTTACTTTTAGAGAAATCATATAGTTCGAGGGAATAAGCTAGAGTTTATATAGTTTGGGGGGAAATAGGCTATAGTTTATATAGTTTGGGGGAATAGGTTAGAATTTATATAGTTCGGGAGGGGAATAGGCTGGTCATACAGTTCGGGGGGAATATGCTGAAATTCATATAGTTCGGGGAGGAATAGGCTGGAAATCATATAGTTTGGGGGGAGAATAGGCTGTTTTAAAAATATTTAACAGAAAATTTAACAGAAAGTTAACGGAGGGGGGATAGGATGGATTTTCAAAGTTCAGAGGGGAAAAGGATGAGTAGTGATAGTTTAGGGGAGAATAGGATGAACATGAAAGTTCAGGAGGAATAGGATTAAAGTGGTAAAATTCAGA
Source organism: Gynandropsis gynandra (assembly GCA_036759665.1). Taxonomy (NCBI): domain Eukaryota; kingdom Viridiplantae; phylum Streptophyta; class Magnoliopsida; order Brassicales; family Cleomaceae; genus Gynandropsis; species Gynandropsis gynandra. Next base: position 2,102,448 of record CM071870.1, read on the forward strand.
GGGAATAGGCTGTTTTCCCTAACATATATCTTAGATATATCCTTGATTTGTAATAATTACAAACGAAAATCAAATTTGTATTTATTAAAAAAAAATTTCAAATTAAGTGGATTGACATAGATTTAAGCTAATTTTTTATATTGGACAACCTTATATTTTTGAACTAATTTTTGGGATTAATTAGAATGTTGGACAATCCTAAACTTTTGAACTAATTTTTTGGATTAATTAGGCTCAGTCCATATTTGACATAGATTTTGTCATATCTTAACCGATGTGGTACAACTTATATAACATATTTTGAGTCGATAATTATCTTGTACAACACTAATACCAAACATTTATATTTATATTAATCAAATATTAGATAAAATTTATGTTTTCAACAAACATCTATTGGTCATTTTTTTTACAAGAAAGGAGAATTGAATGAAGTTAATTATGCTTTCAGGTTTCACTTCTGTTGGAAATGTTTACAGTCAGTGGAAGACCACAAAGGGAAATGCGATGAAGCATTCACAGTATCATCACATCATCAAAAACATTCTCTATGTGAGGATCAGTTTGATGAATGTCACCGAGCCATGCAACAAGCAATCTCGGATCTAAACAAGATCCATAAATCTGAAATGCCTCAACTGATGAATATATTCAAAACAAACGAACAAAATCTGGGTTTTGTAAGAGAAGCATGGATGCTTGTTATTCAATGCAGACAAATCCTAAAATGGAGTTATGTCTATGACTACTTCTTGTCAGATTATGAAAGAGCCAAGAAGCAATACCTTCACCATATGCAAGAAGAAGCAATTGATATCCTTTATAAGTACTCTGAGACATTGAGGATTGAAACAGATAAAGCTAGGGTTACAGAGATATCCACAGATATAGGTTTCTTCAGACGCAAGTTATCTGAAATGACGACCAGAACGGGGAACTACTTCCATCGGTTCGTCAAGACATTGGAAGATGGGATTGCGGAAGTGAAGGTGATGTCGTACGATGACGTGGCGGACGATTATTGGTTTTGTGATCGTTGTACGTATCAGAACACTTGGCTTGATAAGGGATGCAAGATCTGCTTTGACCCCTTGGCTTCTTTGAACCTCAGCGATTGATTTGCATCCATGTTCCTGGAATAATAAAACTATATTTGTATTTTAATTTTAAATGCCAGCTTGAACATATATATATATATATATGTATGTCATCTCGGTTTTTAGATAACTTCTAAAAATCTACACAATTTTGTACATATTCATCCGAAATATACATATCTTATAAATGTTCATTTTAAATCTAAATGGTTTTAGTACATATCATCATATTTATTTTGTTTCATAAAAATTTATCACGACTTAATTTTTAACAATTAAAAATAAATTAATATTGCATTTTTTGTCGTTTTGTGGGACAGACAAAGAAATTACAGTATAAATATTATGAAATCGAATATATATATTAATATATAATGAATTAGTTCAGTTCACCGTCAATTCTTGAAAAAATAAATTGGTTCAACTCAGTTTAACGAGCTGAAAATTTCAACTCAATTTGTTTTTAGTTCACAGTTTAGTTCACAAAAACTGAATTGATTCCCGAATTAAATTATTTAATTTAAAAGAATTATAATAATTATAAATCAAATCAAATAAAATATATAAAATACAAAAATATTAATTCTAATAAAAGTTATTGAATATTAAAATACTAAATAAAAAATAAATTTATCAAATATTAAATAAAATTTTAAAAACATAAACATTTTATATTCGACCGTTCGCAAAATATTAAACAAAATATTCATTTTTTTATTTTGTAATAAAATATATTATTTCTATAGAAATTGAAAAAACAATAATAATACAATATATAAACAATCTATTTATTTTTTTTGAATATAAATAATATGTAGTAATGAAAAATATATGTGATTTTGTTTTCGACTCGCGAAATAGCTCATCTAAACTCTAATTCATTTATAGTTCAGTTCGCCTGATCCTTTTTTAAACGAACTAAAAAGTATCCAACTCAACTAGCATAAAAAATGATCTTAGCTAAACCGACTTGCGAGTGGACAATTCAGTTTATATCTCTATTAATATATAGGAAAAACAGTCTATTCTCCTCTGAACTTTACCACTTTAATCCTATTCCCCCTTGAACTTTCATGCTCATCTGATTCCCCCTAAACTATCATCGCTCATCCTATCCCCCCGAACTTTAAACATTCATCCTACTCCCCCCTCCGTCTACTTTTCTGTTAACTATTTCTAACCCTAATTATCCAATTACCCATTAATCCAATTATCCGAATCCAATTACCCGATTAATATAATTATCCAAATCGAAATACTTGTTAACCCAATTACCCATTAACCCAATTAATAAAAAAAACTAACCTAAACAATAAAAAATATTTCCTTCTCCCTCTCCTCCAACTCAAATCGTTGTCGTTCATCTCTCTACATTTTCCGGCACCGTCGTTCTCCTCCGTCGACCTAAGGATGCTGCAGTCGTCCGCTGTTGGTTCTCCCGTGAGGTATGTCTTCTCGCCCGTCATTCGTTCTCTTCTATCGTCCTTCGCCCGTCGTTTTCTAGCCCATCGTCCTTCGTTCAGTTCGTCGTCCTTCGCCCGACATCCGACGTCCTTCGCCCATCTTCTTTCGTCCAGTTCATCGTCCCTGGCGTTCGTCGTCCTTCTCTAGTTCGCCGTCTATTCTCTGGAGAATGCTCGGGGCAGATTGGGACGCTCGGGGATGCTCGGGGCATATTGGAACGTTTGGGGGATGCTCGAGGCAGATTGGGACGTTCGGGGGACGCTCGGGGCGGATTGGGATGATCGGGGCAGATTGGGACATTCGGGGGACGCTCGAGGCAGATTGGGATGTTAGGGGACGCTCGAGGGACGCTCGGGGGACGCTCGGGGGATGCTCGGGCATAATTTATTTCAATATTTGTTGGTTTTAATATTTGGTAATGGTTGATTTTTAATGATTGCAGGAACTACGTCGAGGAAGATGATCCAAGATTAGAAAGTTTATGCGATGAGTTATGGATCGATAGTGATGAAGAGTCGAACGTGGAATCAGATTTAGAATCATGTGATAATGATAACGAAATAGAGATTAGTTTTAGAGGAAGGAGCGTTATCGATGTTGGAGGATATGAGTTACAGTTAGGACAAACATTCAATTCCGGTGAAGATTTCAGGAGGTGTGTTGTTGAATTAGTTTTGAATACCGGAAAAATGTATGTTTTAATCATGGGATAAAGATGCCAATAGTGCTATCTGTTGCGAGTTTGGATGCAAATGGAGGGTTTATTGTGCTATGGAAAAAGATATTTGAACGATAAAAACATATATTTCTGAACACATATGTGAACCTAAAAAAGAATGCAAGTTGTTAAATGTCCCGTTAATAGCGAAGATGTTTGAGGATGATTTAAGAAATGATCCATATATGATGCCGTTAAAGATGCAACAGTTGATAAAAAAGAAATACAATTTATAGTCTCAATAAACAAGTGTCAAAAGGCGAAGAAGACGACATTAGAGTATATTCAGAAGGAAAGAGATGAACAATTTGCTAGGCTGCGAGATTATGAGGTTGAAATTAAGAATTCAAATCCGAGTTCATCAGTGGAAGTGCAAACTATTGGAGATAGTGGAGGACATGTGATATTTGATCGCTTCTATGTGTGCTTTGAAGTTTTAAAAACGTCATGGAAACAAAATTGTAGACCTATAATAGGGTTGGATGGTTATCTTTTCAAGAGTGCTATTACAGGTCAGATTTTGGTTGTCGTTGGTCGGGATGGAAATAACCAAATCTACCTTATTGCTTGGGCCATTGTACAAGTGGAAAATACCGAGAATTGGTATTGACTTATAACAAAACTTAGAAGCAATTTGGATCTCGGTTCAGGAGAAGGATTAACAATTATATCTGATAGGAAAATACACTTTGTTTTAGATTTTAAGAAAATATATAATTCTTATGTTGGTTTGTTATTTTTCAACAAAACGACGATATCACAATATCTTCTCAGCCCCCAGAATCTCAAATACCATATTCTGCTTCTCAAGACGTTTAGGTAAGATGCATTTCTCTATTTGTCTTAGATTATAACATCTTCTAATATGTATGTTTGTGTTTATTTTATTTTGACACGTATTTGATCTCGCAAATCATTTTGAAGATCATTTGTGGACATCAAGTTATATTTGTTATCGTTTAGTAATGATGAACTTATTGTGTAATTGAACATCATGTTATAATTTTTTTATCGTTTTGTAATCGTTAAAATGGTGTGTTTTCATTCATGTTGAAGATATTTTAGTATTTTTATTTTAGTTTTAAGTATTTTTTATTAATCATTTGTGATCGTTAGAGTTTAAAGTATTTTTATTTTAAAAATTTTTTACTATACAAAATTTAATAATACATTAAAATTAAAGAAAATATGTTACGTATATAATAACCACGATTTAAAATTATTTTACTATTAGAGACATCATATAGAATTTTTTGTAATCATTAAAATTTAAAGTATTTTTTAATTTTAATATTTTATTAGAGAAATCATATAGTTCAGGGGAAATATTCTACAGTTTATATAGTTTGGGGGAAATATGCCAGAATTCATATAGTTCAGAGGGAGGGGGAATAGACTAGAATTCATATAGTTCGGAGTGAATAGGCTGAAATTCATAGAGTTCATGGGAATAGGCTGGAAATCGTATAGTTTGGGGGGAAATAAGTTGTTTTAAAAATATTTAACAGAAAAATTAATGGAAAGTTAAAGAATGGGGGAATAGGATGATTTTTTAAAGTTAAGGGAGAATAAGATGAATAACGATAGTTTAGAGAGAATCGGATGATGACTAAAGTTTAGAGAAATATGATTAAAGTAGTAAAGTTCGAGGGAATAGAATTGTCGCTAATATATATAACAAATTATTGTTATTACAATATAAAATAAATGGATAATGAAATGTTATATTTAAAATGAACTACAAATTGGTAAATAAATATCTATGTCCAAACTCAATTTAAACTTAAATATAAAAATCGAAATTTCATATAAATTAATCTGAAATTCACGGACATTTTGAATTTTTCTTTTTCTTCCTCTCACTTTCCTCTTAAAGTTTTTCAAAATACAATAGGCAATATAAACGTTTTCTTATATTAATATTTGATTAATGTTGATTCGCTATATATATATTTGTATACATATATACCAAAAAATTTGAAATACTATATAATATATGTATACATATATACCAACAAAATTTAGAATACTATATGTGTATATATATATATATTTAAAATGAACTAAAAGATATATATTTTGAATTAGATTAATCTTTGTTTACTTCCAGAAATAAATATCAAAGGAACACAAGCCAGGTTTGGACGGATTATGTAACGTCTATGTCCGTTAATAATCCCTTCTTATGTTTTGAGAGAGACGGAAATTAAAAAATCCATCGAGATAGGTTGAATTTTAGCCATTCATTTGGATAAATAATTAAAAATATAAAAATGTCTAAATTGATGACTAAATTATATCAATTTTAATTTTTAGAAATTGATAATTTTTATTTATGAATAGATATTTACTCTACTCTAAATTATAAAAAATATCAAAATTCTCTCTTCGTTCTATCTCTTTAATTTATTTTTGTAATTTCTATTTTTAATTTTATTATTTATTTATATATATATAAATATATTTATATGTAATATTTATAAATATCTTAATTATATATATACACTATTCACTTCTTAATAATATATATATTATATATACGTCATATATATATCTTATTCTTATTATTAATAATATTATATATAAAATATATATATATATACATATACACATATATTCATCGGCCTATATTTAATTTTTAACATGTTATCAGCACGATTTCTAATTAATTAAGAAGAAAAAATACACTATTATACGTACATGTATTATTTTTAATTTTTTACAATCTCGATTTCCAATCGATTTTGGTTTCGATTTGGATTCTATTTCAAGTAAAAAATTCAAAACCTAAAGAAATGTGTGCAATCAAACTACAACAATCTTTTTTTATATGGGTTGAAACAATCTATGTGGTATAATCTTCTAAGTGAATATCTATTAAAAAGGATTTGTAAATAACCATATTTGTCCTTGTGTATTTATTTATAAACAATAAGTGAGTTTGTGATTATAATTGTTTATATTGATGATCTGAATATAATTGGGACATCAAACGAGATTGAAAATGCTCGAAATTATCTAAAAGATGAATTTAAAATGAAAGATCTTGGACAAACAAAATTTTGTCTCAGTTTACAGATAGAGCATTTAAAGAAAGATATAATTATACATCAATCGAATTATACAACGAGAGTATTAAAATGCTTTAACATGGATAAAACAAATCCATTAAGCACTCCGATGGTATATAGATCTTTAAATGTTGAAAATGATCCATTTCGTCCTTGTGAAGAAAATGAAAATATACTTGGACCAAAAGTACCATATATGAATAATGCAATAAGGATTCTCTTGTATCTAGAAAATTGCACTCGTCCTGATATAGCATTTGTTACTAATCTCTTGTTAGGATATAGTTCTTCTCCTACACGTCATTATTGGATAGGGATTAAACATATTTTTCGATATTTACAAGAGATGATTGATTTAGGATTATTTTATCCTAGAGATTCCAATCACAAGTTGATTGGTTTTGCAAATGCAGGTTATTTATCAAATCCTCATAAAGCTAGATCACAAACAAGATATATTTTCACAATTGGAGGGACAACAATATCATGACGTTCACAGAAACAAACACTGGTTGCAATATCTCAAATCATGATGAAGTCACAACATTTCATGAAGCAAATAGAGAATGTGTGTCTCAGAGCTTTTACTCGACACATATAATAAGCATATGGATTATCAACTAATATCAATCCGATACTATATGAAGATAATGTTGCATGTGTTGCTCAAACAAAGGAAGGATATATCAAAAGTGACAGAACAAAGTATATCCCTCCAAAATTTTTCACATATGCTCAAGAGCTCGAAAAGAAGAAAGAAGTTGATATTAAATACATCTCATAATGCGCAAATGTAGCTGACTTATTCAAAAAGTCACTCTTTACTTCAACATTGACAAAACACATTCGGAATATCCGGATGTATCAAAGGGTTGACAACTCGAGGATGAGTTTACTTCAACATCATTTTTTATACCAAAGGGTTTTTCCTTTATAAAATTTTTAACGAGGCAATCAATAGACATTTAAGAAGAATATTAAAATATAAATATCTAAATTGGTGGCCAAACTATATCATTTTTTATTCTTGCAAATTGATAATTTTTTCCTATAAATAAATATTTCCTCTCCATCTTATAAACATACGAAATTATAAAAAGTCTCTTTACAAAAGCAAAAGGGTAAAACTCCTATTTCCACCCAAAGTTTGGGTACTTTGTCTATTCTCCCTCATGTATCAAACTCATCTTATTCCCCCTCATGTATCACCCCTAATCCTATTCCCCCCCTCAAGTTTTCTAATTCAGCCTATTTCCCCATACCGTTTAAAATTCTGTTAAATAACCAGAATTTTGACCCAAACCCTAAAAACCATCAATTTTGACCCGATATCATACCCAATTTTGACCCGATCCGATCCGACCAAAATTAAAATTGAATTAAATCCAGTTTACCCAATTATTAACCCGGTCCAGTTTAATATAATTTTGACCGGTTTACTGAATTTTGACCAACCCAATTTATTATAATTTTGACCCGGTTTACTGAAATTTTGACCCGATTTTGTTGAAATTGACTCGGTTTTGTTGAAAATTGACCCGGGTTTTTCCGGTTTTGCTGGAATTTTTATTCGGTTTGCTGAAATTGATCCGGTTTTGACCTATTTTTGTTGAAATTGACCCGGTTTTATCCCGGTTTTGCTGAAATTTTTTAACTTATCTGATTTTAATTTAGATTTCACCCAAAATTATCCATTATAAAAAAACTCATTGTAAAATGTAAGAACAAAGGCATACTAATCTATTCAACAAGAAAAGAACATAAACAAATATCTTCAAATTGAGTTTCCTAACACCGTTATGATTCTGCAAAATAGATGTTAAAAACATGTTAGAAAAAATAAAAACAATATAACGCATGATCAGTGAAATACACGTTACCTAAACGTATGGGGGAAAACAAAGATGTAGTTTGAGACTCATGTGGGTGAGAGGATTCTACATCATAGTCATGCTGAAAACAATGAAATAATGAAAGTGGTAATTTTGCTCAAAATATAATATGAAATTTACAAAAATAAAAATTACCTGGGATTCATGTGGTTGTTTACACGATCTGACATTATGCCTGGATACACCACACCGGCTGCAATGACCTTTGGTACCATATTTGCTCATCCGAGATCCTTTCTTCCGTGGAGACTCGTTCAGATCCTTTTTTCTATGGTATTTCTTAGGTCTACTAGGCATCTTTCGTAATGTGGGCGGCTTGATAATATCACTACATTTCTTCCAAAATTTTTCACCACAAAGCGGAGAAATATTCCTCTTATATGTCTCTTGCCATTTAGAAACAATAATAGTTACTAATATAAGGCTCAATATCTATTTTTGTATCACTACTAGAAAATTGGAAATTAGGGACGGAATTTAGGAACCGACATTTCCGTCCCTAAATTTAGAAACGGATTAGACACGAATTAGGGACGAATGATGAAATCCGTCACTAATCCGTCCCCAAATTTGGGTACCGAGGAGTCGTGTCTAATCCGTTTCTAAATGGGAACCGATTAGACACGGCAAACCATCCGTCTCCAAAATTGGAATAGGGGCACTATACATCATGATGAATTTGAGTCTTCTCAAGATGTAGAAATGAACCCTTATGTGGAAATGGTGCAAAATGTATTCCGTGAAAGAAACGAAAATATTGAAGAAGATCCGAATGAAGAAGCAAAAAGTTTTTTTGAAATGCTAGAAAGTGCTAGGAATCCACTTTATGATGGTTGTAGGAGTGGTTTATCACAGTTATCTATGTCTGCATGTTTGATAAATTTGAAGACTGAAAATAATTTGTCTGAGAATTGCATGGATTCGATATTGCAATTAGTAAGAGATTATTTGCCAGAAGATAATAATGCAGTAGACTCCTATTATGAGACAAAGAAGATGATGCGATCTTTGGGTTTATTGCCATATCAGATGTGCGCGCTTTGGGATTCCCCGGAATTTAAGGCAAAGAGCGAGCGAGCAAGTCAATCCCGACGTTCTGATAGAGCGGGATACGGGATGAGCGTGCACACGGCAGGATCTCGTTCTTTTGCGGAAGAATACCAAGATCTGGTAAGTTTTATTCAACTTTATGCCTTTATATAAAATTTACATTTTATTAAACTATGTCTTTTTTATTTTTTTCAGGCGAAAGAGAAGGGATACGAACCATCGTATATAGAATTGTTGGAACGTACACACGTTAGGAAGTCAGATGGTTCGTGGGTGGATCCTAAGGCGAAAACCATCACTATGAAAATT
>CM071870.1:2123580-2176843 GCA_036759665.1 Gynandropsis gynandra
CTGAAGGCTTGTGAGCCATAACTTGCGCCAACAACATCAAAGTTGCGAACCTCTTCCGGTCGTCGGAATTCTTCGCCTTCACAAGCTTTTCACTGACTTGTTCGGGGGTCACCTTTCCACGGTCGAAATTCTTCAGCCTGAATGTGACACCCATCATGGACTCCCATCCTATGGGATATGATCCGCATTTCAATCCGGAAATTAGTGCGTGCTCCACTATAGAGTACCGGATGGAAATGCCGTTTATGACGAACCACAACTCTGTATTGTCCTATATAATCACAGAGTGATTTAGTAGTACAGACATTTGAACCTTCGTCAATATAGAGTCACATTGTAAATGAAATAAATGCCTAAATTGTGACTCGAGCCTTCTCGAAGTAATGCAACTCATGATCATTTAAGATTCCTCTCAGCATCCTTATTGTCTCGTGAGGATAACACTTCATGGTGATCTTTGGAATTCTGTCTATTTGCTTGAATTCAAACACAAATCTCGGCTTCGGTGTCATCTGCAAAATGACCAATTACGAATACATTATATTTCTACCGACCTAAACGACCCATGCGACTCAACCGATCTATACGACTCAACCGATCCGTGCGACCTTCAACCCATGCCGACCGGTGCGACTCAAACCACCGTGGACACTCCGCTAAACTCAACCGACCCACACCCCTCAAACCAACCATTACAACCCACACTCGCACATTTCGAATCAATAAAAACTTATAAAACCCTGTACCCGTAAGCAAGCTCCCGAGCTTCGTCCATGGCGTTCACTCTATCAACAACCTCCTCCTTTTCGTCAACAAACCCGCCGTTTTATGCCTTTCTTCTTCTCCGATTCGAGTTTTCTCTGCCTTCTCCACCTCCGCCTTAGCCAGCGGCGCTGTTTCCACCAGAAGCCACCGCCAGAGGAGAAGCGGCAGCGGAGATGATTGTGGTGCGAAGAGGCGGAATCATGGGGTAAATGTTGTGGAAGAAGACGACGAAAGAGGAGAGAGAAAAGTGCGATGCGAGGTTGATGTGATCTCATGGAGGGAACGGAGGATTCGAGGCGAAATATGGGTCGATGCAGATGTTCAATCCGTTTGGAATGCTCTCACCGATTACGAGAGACTCGCCGATTTCATCCCCAATCTCGTTTGCAGGTACTTATTCTCGAGTGATTTCAACTATTTTTCTTTCAATTAATTCGAAAAGTTAACTTGGAGGTTTTTTCGATTGATACTATTCTCCAATGGGTTGTACTTGTTTGTATAATGTTTGGGAATCTTCCTACTTCAGCTATTCTTTGCTGAATATGATGACTGTTGTTTCTCCATGAAAGATGCAGTTATTGTACTGTGTTCTGGCCAAACATGTTCCATGTTTAATGTGTTTTCCGGTAGTAATTTTTTGGGATCTTGTAGTGTCTGAGTGACCCTCGTTGATCCGGTAAAGAGAATGAATTTGCATCTGACGATATCATTCATGTGGTGGGGAATGCTACAAAAGGGTGTGTATCTATTACAGGGTGCATTTGGTTGTTATGAACTAATTGAAATTGTAATGAGAGTTCTTCACCGATCTCGTAGATGTATGTATATAGGTGCAGATACGTTAGTTAGTTGTCGTTATTGACATGAACTGGGTGTTGATTGTTGAGCTTGTAGTGGAAGAATTCCATGCCCACACCCTGGACGTATATGGTTGGAGCAAAGAGGCTTTCAAAGAGCATTATATTGGCATATTGAGGCTCGGGTTGTCCTCGATCTTCAGGAGTGTCCAGATTCTGTGAGTACTCATTGCTTTTCTGCTTGTTGCCAGGTTTAAATAACTGCATCTCATTCATATATATATATATATATATAGGTTTTCCTATGGATTTCATTTTTTCTTGTACTTTTAGCCAAATGGCCGTGAACTTCACTTCTCTATGGTAGAGGGCGACTTCAAAAAGTTTGAAGGAAAATGGTCTTTGAAATCTGGTACAAGGTATGATCTATTGATACATTCAATTATCACGATATCTAATCTCTTTTGGTTATGAGATCTTTAGATTTGTCCAATATCAATTGTATTGATTTTGATTCAGACCATTCAGCGCCTTTACGCTGTTTTAGTGTCTTAAGGGGTCTTCATTTCTCATTTACTCGGCAGAATCTATATTAAAAGAGGTCGATACTCAAACTTCACAAAAAGCGCAAGAGAGTGTTGTCATATGAAAGAAGCTATTTTGATATGTATGCGTAGGAATGTATATCGGAAAAGCTGCTTGTGGATGTGTGCAACTGGGAATCTGTTGGAACAGCTATGTTCTAAACAATTCGCATTCTATTTCTTCAGGTCAAAAGGAACTGTCTTATCATATGAAGTGAATGTCACTCCAAGATTTAACTTCCCAGCCATTTTCTTAGAGAGGATCATCAGATCGGATCTTCCTGTAAATCTACGAGCCTTAGCATGCCAGGCGGAAAAAAATTGTAAAGGCGATGGAAAGGCACTGGTTACAAAAAATTCATGGGGCAGAACATCTCTGCCAGCCAGCCCTTTGCATGGGAACGACTTTGAAGGTCTTTCGCCTGGAAATGACAAACTTTCTTTTAGAGAATTCGAAGAGCATTCAGCCACCTCTGGTATTGTGCCATTACCTCGTTCAAATGATTTGAACAACAACTGGAGGTTGTTTCGAAATGTCTGCAGACTTGATAGGCCTTGCACGGTGGATGAAGTTCATCTTCGTAGATTTGATGGCTTATTGGTAAGTAATGGATTCTTGACTATTAGAAGGATTAGTCTTCCCACCTTTGGGGAGAAGATCTATTCTTTCTGCTGATGCTGACGAGTGGATTTTCGGCCGAAGGAAAACGGAGGTGTTCATTGATGTGTTGTTGCAAGCATAACAGTGAAAGCCCCTGTTCGTGAGGTTTGGAATGTTCTAACCGCTTATGAGAGCCTTCCAGAGTAAGTGCCGAATGCTATTAGCTCATCCACCTTGGGGAGGATTGTTTTGTTATCACTTTGTTCAAACTGGGTTGTGTTCACTTTACATGTTTATATAACTTTTTCTCAATTTTCCAATCTTTCAGGATTGTTCCGAATTTAGCAATCAGCAAAATTTTGTCAAGGGTAAACAATAAAGTTCGCATAGTTCAGGTACGACTGCATCCTGATACATGGTGACTCTCCTCTCTGTTTGTGTTCGTCCCTATCTAAGAGTCAGACGGGAAACGTTGTAGTGGTTGTTCTATTGGCTGTTAACTGTAACATATGTTGCATTAATATTTGATCTTGGATCTTGGATCTTGATTCTTGAGCTCCTTCATCTCTATATAAAGCCAATATACTCCTTGAATTCAATTCATCCAAAAATCAATAAAGTTCTTTGAAATTTCTTTTAGCTCGTATCTCTTTCAATTCTGCAATTCTTTTGCTTTAAGTTTCATACACCACGCCTCGCTTCTTCCTCACGGAGCCAAAAGTTCCTTCTCGCTCCTTTTTGTCCAGTTTGTTCGTCGCTGCTCCTTTAGAATCCTTCTCGGAAGGGCAGATTTTCAAAATCTTTTTTTTTTCAAGATTTTCTCTATATCTCTCCTTCGTTTGGCTATTTGTAGGGTTTTGGCAAAAAAAAAAAAAAACTCTAGATAGGATTTTGTTTCCTTCCAGCTTCATCCTTTCTAATTCTGAATATTCCTGTCGGGTTTGGTTGGGTTTGGAAGTGAAATTACGTAGATAGGATTTTGTTTTTGATCATCTAACATACTCAAATCTGGAAGGAGTTTAACATTTTCGTTTTCTTGCCTCCTTTCTTGAGATTCATAGAGCAAGTATGAACCACTGAGGTTCTTGGGGTTTATTTCGTAATGATCCTTGACTTTGCTGTTGCACAGGTCTCTTTCATCTTCCGTTTTCTTGTAGAGTGAATCAATATCGTTATATGCGAGTGTGTGCACTCTAGGTGCTGTCAGTATCGTTAGTGACTAAAATCAGAGATACGATTCACACAAGATGCCTAAAGGTCGCCGTGGTTCAGGATCAAGCAAAAAGAAGAGTGGTGATGGAGGAAACAATGAACTGGAAACACCCTTGAACGACGGAGGAAACAATGAACTGGAAAGACCCTTGAAGAAAGGCACTTGGACATCGGAAGAAGACCAAATTCTGATTGATTATGTTCAAAGACACGGAGCGGGAAACTGGAATGCTGTCCAAAAGAATAGTGGACTTTCTAGGTGTGCAAAAAGTTGTCGCCTCCGTTGGCTAAATCATCTGAGACCAGACTTGAGGAAGGATAGTTTTACTCCTGAAGAAGAGGAGCGCTTAGTTGAACTACATTATCGTTTGGGTAACAAATGGTCATGCATTGCTTCAGAGGTAAGTAAATTCCTTTTTCTTGAGAATTTTGTTCCAGCATCATGTTTACTAAATCATGATGATGAAGTATATAGGCTTCAAAACTCAAAATCAATTGGTCTATACCCTTTATACAGTATTAGAGCGTCCTCTCTTTTCAATGTGTGAGATTTTTAATGAATAAATACAAATGATCTCGCTTATGATTAGGGTATCTTCTTTTTCTTTTGACATGTTTCAGATGCCCGGGCGAACAGACAATGACGTAAAAAATTTCTGGAACACAAGACTGAAGAGAGTGCATCAGACTGACGAAATTCGCCAGAAAGTACAAGAGGCAGAGCAAAGGGGTCATAACATTGATGCATGGGCTAGGGAGAAAGTGCAAAGCCAATGTTCCATGTGGTCCGAGGGTATTATGGATATCCCGGAAATCACATTCGAGCGGATGGATTACACGTCTATGAGTGCTGACCTTTCGAAAGCAGACAACCAGATGCCACCGCTTGGGTCTGAAGACACTTTGAACCAATCCCCTGTGACGGGTCAGACACCCTCATATAGTTCGCCATCGATGAACAACCAGCTGTTAGAGTCGGTTCTCTATCAATCCCATATTGAGTGACACACTTTGAACCAATCCCCTATGACGGGTCAGACACCCTCATATAGTTCGCCATCGATGAACAACCAGCTGTTAGAGTCAGTTCTCTATCAATCCCATATGTTGAGTGACGCACAATCCTTGGGACAGGAGATAGATATACTGCTTCAGCCTTCTTCCTTAGTCAGTAACATTAATCCCATCAGTGCAAGCTCATCAGGTAAAATTCTCACTCTCTAAATCCTCAGTAAATGGAAAATCACAGTTTTGTTAAACGAAAATATCCAATTACTTCTGCTGAAACTGGAAATTTCCAGTACCTTCTCTGTCAGCTGGAAACAACAATACGGTCGAGGAGAGCACACCGGAGCTGCAACAAGAATCAACCGTAATACTCGAATCGTTTATTAGTGCAGACATGATAAATCAACTTGTGGGCGAGGATTCGGGGATAGAGTCATTTTTTGGCCTACATCAGCTAGATTTAGGCCCATTTGTTTTTTGAGGGGTTTCCATTTCCATTTCTTTTGTCTGAATCTTACAGTTCCATCATAAGGTTATTTTTTTAGACTTGCCTAATCTAGATTTTATTTGGGTTAAAAAAAATTCAGTACAGTCAATCTCATCTGCTGTATATATAGCATGGGTTATTTTTTTTATAATATCACAAAAGAACAAACTTCTTTTCATTCGAAAAACATATGCAAACAAATTAATTATAAAATAATACAGATCTTATACATAAAAAATCGGTTTTGCTTATAATCATGTCAATGTCAACTTGGATGCGCAGATAATCATGATTACATCATCCTTTTATTATTTTATTTAATTTTTTATTCTACATTAATTGCTATTCATAAGTTATTTTAAATGAATTATATATTAGTAATATTAATATTTTAAAGAATGACAAAATATTTATTAATTTAGAGGATATTTTAGTTAATATATGTGTAATAAATAAATAAAATTAGTAATTAGTAATTTCACAAATAATAAAAAAAGCGTTTATATATTTATTTGAAATAAAATTTAGTAAATTATTAATCTTGGACTAAATAATTATTAACAAATATTATTTTTTATGCATTCTTTTTTTTCAAACTTCCACATCATTAAAATATTTTTTGTTTTTTTATTATACATTAATTTTTATTCATAAATTACTTTAATTGAATTATATATAAGTAATATTAATATTTAAAAAAACAAAATATTTATTTTAATTTAGAGTATATTTTAGTTATTATATATGTAAATAAATAAAAAATAGTAAATTAATAGATTATTTTTTGTTTTTTTATTTAATAAATTAATAAACATATTTTTTTTGTTTTTATTATTTATTAAATTACTAATTACTAATTTTATTTACTTATTACACATATATTTATTAAAATATCCTCTAAATTAATAAATATCCTCTAATTATTTATAAATTAGTAAATTAATAAACATTTTTTTGTTTTTATTATTTAATAAATAAAAAATAGTAAATTAATAAACATTTTTTTGTTTTTATTATTTATTAAATTACTAAGTACTAATTTATTTATTTATTTATTACACATATATTAACTAAAATATCCTCTAAATTAATAAATATTTTGTCATTCTTTAAAATATTAATATTACTAATATATAATTCATTTAAAATAACTTATGAATAGCAATTAATGTAGAATAAAAAATTAAATAAAAAATAATAGGATGATGAGGTGGCATCATGATAGTTGAGAGATTTTGTAACTTTTTATATATAGATTTGAAATAAAATTTAGTAAATTATTAATCTTGAACGAAATAATTATTAACAAATATTAATTTTTATGCATTCTGTTTTTTCAAATTTCCACATCATTAAAATATTTTTGTTTTTTATTATACATTAATTATTATTCATAAATTACTAATTATATATTAGTAATATTAATATTTTAAAGAAACACAAAATATTTATTTTAATTTAGAGGATATTTTAGTTATTATATATGTAAATAAATAAAAAAATAGTAAATTAATAAATCTATATATAAAAAGTTACAAAATCTCTCAATTCTCACATTGTCACCTCATCATCCCATTATTATAAAACTTTGAATACAAATTAAAAAGAATTAGGGTATAAAATAATTGAGAACTATTAGAAACTAATGAAATGAGATAAGTAAATGAAATATAGATAAATAATCATATAAATATGTTATATAAAATTATATAAACTAAAAAATATTTTAATATTTTAAATTTTAAATTTTATATGTAAAATATAACAAATTTATGTATTTATGTGAATAAAAATTCATAGTATATTTACATGAAAGTTTGGTTATAAAAAATTGAAATTTTTTTGGAAATTGATAAAATGAGATCAATAAATTAAATAGAGATAGATAAACATATACACACGTTGTATAAATCCATATATTTTTTCTTATTCACGAAATCTATGAAATATATTAATATTTCAAATATTATATATTTGATGTGTAGTTATATAATAAATTTGCGTACTTAGATGAAAGTTTGGTTATAAAAATATGAAAAATATTGGAGACTACTGAAATGAAACAAATGATAAAACTGATAATCGTCTATTATATTATATCTAAAATATTCGTTTCAAAAATCACATATTTTTTGTATAACTTTGATATCACTATCATATATTATTGAGTTATACTAATTAGATCGTGCCAATTTTTTGATGATTAAAAAAAATTAAATATATTATCTATTTTTCTAAAATGATATAGAAAATATATCATCACATCTAATTTTTTTGTCTTTTTATATATTGATTCATTTGTGATATATAAATTCCAATTGTATAATTAAAATTTGATAAAACTCCGTGCATCGAGCAGGTTCTATTACTATATAAATATCAACTAAATAGATGATGTATGTTCACTGAAATGGATCGGGACCGCACTAAAACTATTTTCATATGTTACTTTGTTGATATTGTGATTCTTCCATGATAAATCAACAACTATTATCATGTGTATCACATCAAAGGATGTTTTATCATCAAACAACATAATCGTATCTTATGCAGATCATGGTTTGGAGAAATTCTCATTCGTCTATTATCCAAAATGATTGGATGTAGCATAAATCCAAACAAAAATGAATATAAGGGTATTTATTTGGCTCTTTAAAGAATTAGAGATAAAAATTCGATTGAACATAGAATCACCACGCATTAAAGTAGAATAATAAAGGTTACTCGGTATAAAATTATTCTTGATTCAAGATTTTTGTATGTGATACTCAGAATTATGGTTTTATATGGTAAATAATTTGTTTTTCAAGTTGTTAAGAAGAGATTGGAGTGGAAAGAAATGAACAACATCAAGTCTATAATATCTCATAGGATTTTAGAAAAATGCAGAGAAAATTTGAAAAAAAAATTGGAAGACAAAATAAAGATTGCAAAGTTAATTAAAATTTTAACCAATAAACACCAAATACTGTGTATCACCATATAATAATATATTATAAATGTTACATGTTTAAAATTTTTTTCACTCTAACTATGAGTGAGTTGATTTAATTATTTTTTAATATGATTTTAAGATATAGAAGAAATATAATAATAATTAATTATATTTTAGACAAAAATATTCACATTCATAGTTCAATTCAATATATTTTCACCTCATTGATATTCTATTAGTTTCATATTGATTTATTTAAAAATATATTTCCACTTAATCTTATTATTAAAATAGATCAATTTTATGTTATAACATTCTGATATTTTTTATTAGGATCTATTACCTATTATTCGATAAAATAATACACAATGTCATGAACCAATATTTTTAGTATTTCTAATATATTGATTTATTTTCAATAGATTAATTTTATTATATATTTACAAATTATTAACATTTCGTGCATTGTATGGGTTCTTTTTCTAATTTCATGTAAATTAATCTGAAATTCAGGGACATTTTGAATTTTTCTTTTCCTTCCTCTCACTCTCCTCCTAAAGTTTTTCAAAATACAACAGGCAATAGAAATGGTTCCTTATATTAATATTTGGTTAATGTTGATTCGCTTATATATAATATATGTATTCATATATACCAACAAATTTGAAATACTATATAATATATGTATACATATATATCAACAAATTTTAAATACTATATTTGTGTGTATATATATATATATTTAAAATGAACTAAAAGATATATACTTTGAATTAGATTAATCTTTGTTTACTTCCAAAAATAAATATCAAAGGAACACAAGCCGGGTTTGGACGGATTATGTAACGTTTCCGTTCGTTAATAATCCCTTCTTATGTTTTTGACAGAGACGGAAATAAAAAAATCCGTCGAGACATGTTGAATTTTAGCCATTCATTTGGATAAATAATTAAAAATATACATCGGTTAAAATATAAATATCTAAATTGATGGTTAAATTATATCATTTTAAATTTTTGAAAATTGATAATTTTTCTTCTATAAATAAATATTTACTCTCCATTTTATAAACACATCAAAATTATAAAAAATCAAAATTATCTTTTCATTCTATCTCTTCAATTTATTTTTGTAATTTCTATTTTTATTTTATTATTTACTTTTTATATATAAATATAATT
Organism: Gynandropsis gynandra; assembly: GCA_036759665.1. Taxonomy (NCBI): domain Eukaryota; kingdom Viridiplantae; phylum Streptophyta; class Magnoliopsida; order Brassicales; family Cleomaceae; genus Gynandropsis; species Gynandropsis gynandra. The sequence continues at coordinate 2,133,151 of CM071870.1, forward strand.
ATATATAATATTTATAAATATATTGATTATATATACTATTCACTTCTTAATTATATATATATATATCTTATACATAATATATATATTATTCTTATTATTAATAATATTATATATAGGAAATATATATGCATATACATATATATATATTCTCATCTATCTATATTTAATTTTAACACGTTATCAGCACGATCGTTTTAATTAATTAAGAAGAAAAATAAAATATTATACGTTACATGTATTATTTTCAATTTTTTTACGATATCGATTTCCAATCGATTTTGGTTTCGATTTGAATTACATTTCAAGTAAAAAGACTTAAAGCCTAAAGAAATGCATGCAATCAAACTGCAACAATCTTTATGGGTTGAAACAACCTGACGTATGTGGTACAATCGTCTAAGTGAATTTCTATTAAAAATGGATTTGTAAATAACCATATTTGTCCCTGTGTATTTAACAACAAATGAATTTGTGATTATAACTATTTATGTTGATGATCTAAATATAATTGGGACATCAAAGGAGATTGAAAATGCTCGAAATTATCTGAAAGATGAATTTGAAAGGAAAGAACTTGGACAAACAAAATTTTGTCTTGGTTTACAGATAGAACATTTAAAGAAGTATATATTTGTACATCAATCGAATTATACAAAAAGAGTATTAAAACGCTTTAACATGGATAAAACAAATCCATTAAGCACTCCAATGATATGTATATCTTTAAATGTTGAAAATGATCCATTTCATCCTTGTGAAGAAAATGAAAATATACATGGACCAGAAGTACCATATATGGTAATCTCTTGTCATGATATAATTTTTCTCTTACACGTCGTCATTGGACAAGGATTAAACATATCTTTCAATATTCACAAGAGACGATTGATTTCGAATTATTTTATCCTAGAGATTCCAATCGTGAGTTGATTGGTTTTGTAGATGCAAGTTATTTATCAAATCCTCATAAAGCTAGATCACAAACATGACATGTTTTCACAATTGGAGGGACAACGACATCATGACGTTCATAGAAACAAACACTGGTTGTAACATCTTCAAATCATGTTGAAGTCACAGCACTTCATGAAGCAAGTAGAGAATGTGTATGGCTCAGAGCTTTAACTCGACACATATAATAGACATGTGGATTATCAACTAACATCAATCCAACGATACTATAAGAAGATTAATGATGCATGCGTTGCTCAAACAAATGAAGAATATATCAAAAATGACAGAACAAAGTATATCCCTCCAAATTTTTTCACGTATACTCAAGAGCTCGAGAAGAAGAAAGAAATTGATGCTCAATTCATCTCATCATGCAAAAATGTAGCCGACTTATTCACAAAGTCGCTCCCTACTTCAACATTGAGAAAACACATTCGGAATCAGTATGTATAAAAAAGTTGATAACTCGAGGATGAGTTTGTTTTATGGTGCACTCTTTTTCCCTCACCATTAGGGGTGGGCACGGGTCGGGTACCCGAACTCGAACCCGAGCGGGTAGGTAATTTGCTACCCGAACTCGAACCCGAGGGATGCGGGTATCCGGGGCTCGAGTACCCGAAGAATGAGCCATGTACCCGCGAATACCCGAACCCGAACCACAGAAGATGTGAAAGTTGCCATAACCAGGTCCAGCTCTTCCACCTAAACCTTTGAGACCAGTACTAGCTCCAGCTCCTCCACCGAAACCTCCTCCAGCTCCGAAAAGAAAAGCCATCGGACACAGGGAAAACGACATGGACGACGTCAAGGACAGCAGGCACAGGGACAACGATAAGGACGACGAACACATGGACGACGATGGGAGGACAAACCGGTGAATGACAAAGAAGGGAAGAGATTTGGAGAATGAGAAGAGAGAGAAAGGTGAGAATGAGAGGAGAGAGAAGAAGGGGCTGCTGAGAGAAGAAGGGGGCTGATTTTAAGTTAACCTAAAAAGTAGGTGTATTTTTGTAATTTGTATAAAAATAAATGGTTATTTTGGTATTTGTACATGTAACATCAGGTACCCGCGGATATCCATTTTTATGAATGAAAAACCCGAACCCGAACTCGAACCTGAATCCGCGGATAAAGAGATTTTATTATCCGAATCCGAACCCGAACTCGAACCCGAACCCGCGGGTCATGGGATTTCATTACCCTAACCCGAACCCGCGAGTTCGAGTAATTTTCCGCAGGTTCGGGACGGGTTTCGGGTCGAGACGGGTTTTTCGGATAATTTGCCCACCCCGATTCACCATGTTTTTTTATTCCAAAGGATTTTTTCATGATAAGATTTTTAACGATACAATCAATAGATATTTAAGGAGAAATATTAAAATATGAATATCTAAATTGATGACTAAATTATATCATTTTTTATTTCTGCAAATTGATAATTTTCAATAAATAAACATTTCCTGTCCATCCTGTAAACATATCAAAATTATAAAAAATATCTTTACAAAAGAAAAATTCTCTCTTCAATTTATTTTGGTTATTTTTATTTTATTATTTATTTTTTATATATAAATATAATATTTATAAATATCTTACTTATATATATATATACTATTTACTTCTTAATTATATATATTGTATTATATATATTATTCTTATTATTAATAATATTATATATAAGAAATATATATATATATATATTGTTCGATTTATATTTAATTTCTAAAGTATTAAAAAAAATATGTGGCTGAGAGAGTAACGGTCACGCTCAAAGGCACTGCTACAGTTGCTTCATCACTCTTCTTCACTCACGCTTCCTTCGAACGCCTTTCTCATCAATGTTCGTAAGCAAGCTCCCGAGCTTCGTCCATGGCGTTCACTCCATCAACAACCTCCTCCTTTTCGTCAACAAACCTGCCGTTGTATGCCTTTCTTCTTCTCCGATTCGAGTTTTCTCTGCCTTCTCCACCTCCGCCTTAGCCAGCGGCGCTGTTTCCACCAGGAGCCACCGGGAGAGGAGAAGCGGCAGCGGAGATGATTGTGGTGCGAAGAGGCGGAATCATGGGGTAATTGTTGTGGAAGAAGACGACGAAAGAGGAGAGAGAAAAGTGCGATGCGAGGTTGATGTGATCTCATGGAGGGAACGGAGGATTCGAGGCGAAATATGGGTCGATGCAGATGTTCAATCCGTTTGGAATGCTCTCACCGATTACGAGAGACTCGCCGATTTCATCCCCAATCTCGTTTGCAGGTACTTATTCTCGAGTGATTTCAACTATTTTTCTTTCAATTAATTCGAAAAGTTAACTTGGAGGTTTTTTCGATTGATACTATTCTCCAATGGGTTGTACTTGTTTGTATAATGTTTAATAATCTTCCTACATCAGCTATTCTTTGCTGAATATGATGACTGTTGTTTCTCCATGAAAGATGCAGTTATTGTACTGTGTTCTGGCCAAACATGTTCCATGTTTAATGTGTTTTCCGGTAGTAATTTTTTGGGATCTTGTAGTGTCTGAGTGACCCTCGTTGATCCGGTAAAGAGAATGAATTTGCATCTGACGATATCATTCATGTGGTGGGGAATGCTACAAAAGGGTGTGTATCTATTACAGGGTGCATTTGGTTGTTATGAACTAATTGAAATTGTAATGAGAGTTCTTCACCGATCTCGTAGATGTATGTATATAGGTGCAGATACGTTAGTTAGTTGTCGTTATTGACATGAACTGGGTGTTGATTGTTGAGCTTGTAGTGGAAGAATTCCATGCCCACACCCTGGACGTATATGGTTGGAGCAAAGAGGCTTTCAAAGAGCATTATATTGGCATATTGAGGCTCGGGTTGTCCTCGATCTTCAGGAGTGTCCAGATTCTGTGAGTACTCCTTGCTTTTCTGCTTGTTGCCAGGTTTAAATAATTGCATCTCATTCATATATATATATATATATAGGTTTTCCTATGGATTTCATTTTCTCTTGTACTTTTAGCCAAATGGCCGTGAACTTCACTTCTCTATGGTAGAGGGCGACTTCAAAAAGTTTGAAGGAAAATGGTCTTTGACATCTGGTACAAGGTATGATCTATTGATACATTCAATTATCACGATATCTAATCTCTTTTGGTTATGAGATCTTTAGATTTGTCCAATATCAATTGTCTTGATTTTGATTCACACCATTCAGCGCCCTTATGCTGTTTTAGTGTCTAAGGGCTCTTCATTTCTCATTTACACGGATATCAAAAGAGGTCGATACTCAAACTTCACAAAAAGCGCAAGAGAGTGTTGTCATAAAACAGAAAGTTCTTGTGTATGAAAGAAGCTATTTTGATATATATGCGTAGGACTTGTGGATGTGAAGAATGGTTTGTGTGCAACTGGGAATCTGTTGGAACAGCTACGTTCTAAACAATTCGCATTCTATTTCTCCAGGTCAAAAGGAACTGTCTTATCATATGAAGTGAATGTCACTCCAAGATTTAACTTCCCAGCCATTTTCTTAGAGAGGATAATCAGATCGGATCTTCCTGTAAATCTACGAGCCTTAGCATGCCAGGCGGAAAAAAATTGTAAAGGCGATGGAAAGGCACTGGTTACAAAAAATTCATGGGGCAGAACATCTCTGCCAGCCAGCCCTATGCATGGGAATGACTTTGAAGGTCTTTCGCCTGGAAATGACAAACTTCCATTTAGAGAATTCGAAGAGCATTCAGCCACCTCTGGTATTGTGCCATTACCTCGTTCAAATGATTTGAACAACAACTGGAGGTTGTTTCGAAATGTCTGCAGACTTGATAGGCCTTGCACGGTGGATGAAGTTCATCTTCGTAGATTTGATGGCTTATTGGTAAGTAATTGATTCTTGATTCCCACCTTTGAGGAGAAGATCTATTCTTTCTGCTGATGCTGACGAGTGGTTTTCGGCTGAAGGAAAATGGAGGTGTTCATCGATGTGTTGTTGCAAGCATAACAGTGAAAGCCCCCGTTCGTGAGGTTTGGAATGTTCTAACCGCTTATGAGAGCCTTCCAGAGTAAGTACCGAATGCTATTAGCTCATCCACCTTGGAGAGGATTGTTTTGTTATCACTTTGGTCAACTGGGTTGTGTTCACTTTACATGTTTATATAACTTTTTCTCAATTTTCCAATCTTCCAGGATTGTTCCGAATTTAGCAATCAGCAAAATTTTGTCAAGGGTAAACAATAAAGTTCGCATAGTTCAGGTACGACTGCATTCCGATACATGGTGACTCTCCTCTCTGTTCGTGTTCGTCCCTATCTAAGAGTCAAACGGGATAGATATCTTAAAGTTTTATATTGCAAAGGTTATAGGAATGTCGGAAAATCGAGAAGTAAAAAGAAAAAACATCAGATAAAGAACTCAAATTCATTGTGATATGTCAATTTCGTAGAGCAAGTAACTTATTTATGACCCATTGTGATTGAGTAACTCCCATGGGACTTGTATTTTCAGGAAGGATGCAAGGGTCTATTGTACATGGTGCTTCATGCACGAGCTGTCCTGGATTTGCATGAATATCGCGAGCAGGAAATTACATTTGAGCAAGTTGAAGGAGACTTCGACTCACTTCAAGGTAAATGGCTTTTGGAGCAGTTGGGAAATCACCACACATTGCTTAAGTATACCGTGGAGTCCAAAATACGTCAAGACACATTTCTTTCGGAAGCGATCATGGAGGAGGTACGTGAATTTGACAGTTGAAAGAGCGAGTGATAATAATCTTCTTAAATCGATTTTACATAACTGAGCATCAGTAATCAGTGTGAGGCATAGGAACTTGAAGAGTGACAATAATCTCTTTACTTGATAGGAAAAGAGGCATAATGGGTTGTTTTCTGTTAATTCTTATATCCTCTTGTAGATAGGCAGGAGGTCTTTATCTCGGTTACCATTAACATTGGTCTGAGCATGTGAAGCGATGATTTCTTTTGCAGCAAAAACGTCTTCTGGATCTTAAGAAGGACACGAGTTCAAGTATCTTTCTACATGTTTGCAGGTAATATATGAAGATCTTCCGTCAAACTTATGCGCAATACGAGATTACATCGAGAAAAGAGAAGGAGAGAAATCTATGGAAACAAGACAAGTTTTGGAAGACACAAATTTAGGATTTAGTGAGACACAAACTACNAGAGTGGCGGTACGAATCAAGCTAAGCATAGACCAAGAATTCCTGGCCTGCAAAGAGACATCAAAGTCCTAAAATCGGAGCTTTTGAAGTTTATATCAGAACATGGACAGGAAGGATTTATGCCAATGAGAAAGCAACTCCGGTTGCATGGGAGGGTTGATATTGAGAAGGCTATTACACGTATGGGTGGATTTAGGAGAATAGCTTCTTTAATGAATCTTTCACTTGCATACAAACACCGTAAACCAAAGGGTTATTGGGACAATCTTGAAAATTTGCAAGAAGAGGTGAGTTATATTCCTTGTCCTTCCAAGCACACCATAAGGTGCAAATGGTAGAATGTACTGAGAAGTGTTATTTGTGTTTCAGATTAGCAGATTTCAGAAGAATTGGGGAATGGATCCGTCATTTATGCCTAGCAGAAAGTCGTTTGAGCGTGCAGGTAATTGCATCCGTCAATATTATCTTCTATTTTCATATTTTTGGGGTGGTATGTGTGTATATATATATATATGTTCAGGCCGCTACGACATTGCGCGTGCGCTGGAGAAGTGGGGAGGGCTACACCAAGTGTCTCGTCTTTTGGCATTAAAAGTGAGACATCCAAACAGACAACCAAACATAACCAGAGAAAGCAGTAAGAGGAGTGAGTCTGTCGTAAATGTTGATGTAAATGGAGCAGCTAATAATAAATCTTATGTTTCTCAAGATACAGAGAAATGGCTGTCCAAACTTAAAGATTTGGACATCAATTGGGTCCAATAGGATCATATATCAAACAATGATAATGATGATGATCATGATGTATCATATAGGTTTGCATGATTTGTACAGAAGGTTGAAAGTCCCTTAAAATGATAATTTTGTTAAGAACAAAGCACCAGAAATCAAGGAATTACCCGATAAAATTTGATATTGTATATATCGATAAAGTTTAACACGAATGAAATAATATTTCTGGAGAATCCTTCTTTTTCCCCAAACCCAAAATCCACTAAAATATCTCCCCTCTTCCCCTTCTAACCCTCTTCTTATGTAATAGAGAATGCGGTTACAACACCTAGATCTCAAAATAACCCTACCATAATTATATCACAAATACTAGTTTTTCTATGTATCTATCATTATCCCACCGATAAAAATGAGCAAAATTTAAGATAGAGGATGTAGTGCATATAGCACCCTTCTAAATTGGAAGGAGATAGACTGAGATGATGATCCAAGTTGCCATTGACATGCTCTTGATGCTTGATACCAGGGACCATAGAGCAGTGTAGTGACTGATGTTTGCCGACAGAGTCCAAAGTTTCATGGATCTGTTTACCCGCATCTCCCCCTTCCTTCACCAAAGATGCAACTTTAATATCTGCAACTACCATTGTTTGAGCTCTTGACTTTGAACCCTTCACTATTTCGAGCATTTCAGGCTCTATTTCCTTTTCATTTAAAGTTCTCTGCATTGTCAAAGCTCGTCGAATCTCAAATTCTCTTGCTTTATTATAGGCTGTAATCAGGGATGGTCAATCTGGGTTAGCCAGATCGATCCGAATCGGACCGATCCGAACAACCCGAATCGTTTAGAATATGGGTTACCCTAAAAACCTATACAGTTCAAATTTTTGAACCCCTTCGATTTCGGGTCGGTCCGATTTGGGTTGAACCCGAGAAACCCAAACAACCCAATTTAAAAATAAAAATAAAAAATATAATTTAAATTTTTTAAAAGTTATATAAACACTAAAAAAATATCAATATATTTTCTTACATATATATATATATATGTTATATTTATATTTTTATTTTTGTTTTGTATTAAGAACGAATTATCTAAAGAATTCTAAAACCGAATAACCCTAAATTAGTATAATACCCGAACAACCCGAATAACCCAAACTATCCGAATAACCCAAACTATCCGAAAAACCCAAATATCCAAATGTAATCCGGGTTATTTCGGGTCCAATACTTTTGAACTCGAACCCGAACCGAACCCGACCGAAAACATTCTGGTTCAATTCGGGTCCATTTTTTCAAAACCCGAGAAACCCGAATCCGAAGCGAAACCCGAGAAACCCCAACCCGAACCCGGATTGGCCAACCCTATTTGTAATATATGATTGATTGTTGGTCGCATGCAGTGCTTTAGAAGTGTTAATTGTCGATATTTTGCCTTGCAATGGTCCGTTTGTGTCACCTAAGAAGCACTTGTCGATTTGCCTCCTCGGACCTTCGGACATGTATTCCAATTTCCAATGGATTCAAAGGCATGCAATCAATATCTATAACAAATTCAACCCCCAAGTCATCAAGATCAAACAAAACGCTTGCACGTGTTATGATTTATAGTGAGAATTTTTCCGTCGCGAATCTCTCGTGTTTTACGATGGATATCAATAACTTTATTTCCAACAGATAATAAAGGCCGAGCCAAATCGGTAGGAAGTCCTTCCCTTGCACCCGTAAAGAGCTCTACGTAATGCTTTCTCACAGATTCACAGTACTGCTTGAGTTTATCCCTTTTCTCCTATAAGAATCTCTCAAAGAATCTCCTAGGTCTACCAAGAGAACGTTTGATAACACTCCACTCAAGACGAGTAAGTCTTGGAACGTGTCCAAGTCCAACATGATTTAAGTAATTAACAAACTCCATCTTTGCAAACCACGGGTAGTCAATAACACGATAGAACCATTCAAATAAACACCTCATTCGTGCCAAGGGATATGAAAGGAAAATAGAAAACTTCTCCTTTAATAGTTCATGTTCTGAAATAGATTCATTACTATGTGGATCTTTGGAAGTGGTCTCAGAAAATTTAACCCTCTCTAGTAACATTTTCTTCAAGTTCATCTAGCGTCTGTCTGAAGATCTCAACGGTAAACTAGCCGACCCTGAAGCAAATACAGATAAAGTTGACATCGTTACATATGCATCAGGTCCTTCTCTATTCGTTAACTGAAGAAGATTCCTCCAGTGTCTTAACAGTTTTCAACTGTTTTGGTTGTGCTGAAACTTGACCAGCACGTTTTGTTCTAACTAATGGCTTAATATTTTCTTCATGAGTTGATTCCCTCAGCAATGTGGATTTGTTCTGGTTCGAGTCTCTTGGAGGTGTAGCATCTAACACCTTTGCTTTTTCGCCTTCTTCTCGATGTGCCACTAGTAGATTGTTGTTGTTGCTTCCCTTCAGGGCCAACATTACCATCCATCAATGGCTTCCACTCAGAAGAAGAATCATCCCATTGAGTCGAGTCACTGCGAAGACCCCTTTCCCTCATTTAGAGATAACAAAAAGTGTGAAAGGGATGACGATTTAGGACACCACATGATGGAGCTTCACCGGTCCCCAATTGTGGCACTCTTGTGTCGTTTGCAGGCTCAATTTCTATCACCCAATTGTCTCGGACAGAGAGGGACAACCATAATTGTTGGTTGAAGCACATATTGCCTGACGGTGAGAGACGTCCACTGCTGGTTTTATGTGTTTCCTAGGTGGAGAAGGAGAAGTCATGTGAGTAGCACATGACCACTTAAGTGAATAATGTCTCATGTGCCTTTCACGTGATGATCTCTCTAAATTATTAGATGGTTTCAAGAGAAACCCTAAAACGCAATTTGGCGGCTGAATCCCTAACATTTGTGGCAGCGGCTTAACCCCTAACATTTGTGACATTTGTGACATTCAAGAGAATCCCTAACATTTGTGACAGCCACCGGCGGCGATTTTTCGTCGGTCGGTCGTCACCCACTCACCAGTAAGAGCTTCTTTCTTTGTTTTATTCGATATGCCGTCACCCTCCTCCTTGCTTAACCCCTTGGTCTCCGGTGTCGCCCCTTTTTCCGGAGACGCCATCGTAGATGTTCCTCCATCACCACCTGCCTATGCTGCATCGGTGGACACATATTTTCCTCTACCGAACCTATAACCCCAGAGTCAGGCATGATCGTATTGCGCTCTTCCCTCGAACTTATAAAATCACTCTGAAACTGAAATTCTTGATTCTTCAACCATTCTTTCGGCCATATATCTCCAGCCTTTCTCTGCAGAAACTTCTCCAAATCTAACCATGAGAGCCATCTTGAATCCCCACCAAGTATAGAATAGAGAGTGCATTTGTTGTTCATGAAACCAAGATAAGGCTTCTTCGTCAATGAATCCATAAGCGAACTGCATTTTTTCTAGATCGGTAGTATATTTGTTTTCAGTAAAATACTTCTCAACCCAATCTATGATTGTGGATTTTCATCCCCAAAGAATACAAAGAACAAAAATAAACTTCTCACCACAAATCAAAGAATTACCCGATAAAAGTTGATATTGTATATATCAACAACGTTTAACACGAATGATGGAATATTTCTGGAGAATCCTTCTTTCTCCCCAAACCCAAAATACCTCCCCCTTCCCCTTCTTCTTCCTTCTTCTTATATAATGGGATCCCAAAATAACCCTACCACAACTATATCACAAATACTAATTTTTCTACGCATCTATCATTCCAGCTCCGCTCTCATTGTGTGCGTCTCTTACCCGTATAACCCAATTTAACACGCCCTCTTTTGGGAATCTTGACACCACCTTGACGCTTCAACATCTGCCACCAATGCAACTTGCCTCCACGGCTCTGCAATTTAGTCGATGGCTTTGGTTTCTTCGAGTGCATTGCGTATCTCATCAGCCCTTCTACCAGTCCATGAAAATGTCCCATTTGGTGCTTACGTGTTGTCAGACCTCTGCATTCTGCATTTCTCAGTCTGTCATCTGCTTTGTGTTTGCCTTTCTGCTGCACTCTCTTCTGCAGTTGCTTCCATGCTGATGGTTTCTGATGATGATTATGATGGTGGTGATGATGGTGATGGTGATGATGGTGAAAGATGAGCCCTAGTTTGTTCTTAAACCTCCTGAATCTTCCCATTGTGTTTTTCTTTGGTTTTGCCTCATCACTTGAAGCTGTGTCTTCAGTGCCACTCTGTGGTGAATATGAAGAGTTAGTCTCCTCTGATTTCTCCTGTTCGAGACTTGGAAGCGATGAGTATGATTCGCTATTCGCCTCGCTGGCGTTCTCTGATTGACTTGTCCAGGTTGAGCCAGAGCTTGAACCCGTGTTCCTAGAAGTTGTCTCAACGGAGACAAGTTCATCTTCCCAGCTTGTTGCAGATGGTGTGCTGCTACTTTTTCTTTCCCCTGGATCTTCATCACATGATTCAGATTCTTGATCCAACAGAGTGGGTCTCATACTCGTCTTATGTGACTTTATATTACTCTGAATTGGCCTTCTGAAACCAACAGATCTCACAGGACGCGGTGGGAGTGGTGGCCGCGGTCCCACTCTTGTCATTGGTGGTTCAGGGGGAACAAACTGAGTACTCTCAGTCTCTCCATTGTCACCCTCTTCTGCCACAACAGAAGCACTTCTCCAACTGCTCTTTCGGCTCTGAATATTCTTTCTGCCTTGGGTCCCTTTCTTCTGGGTTGTTATCTGCGTTGGTGTTACATTATAGTCTTCATACCTCGACCAAGGCTTTGCAGAAGAGTTTTGTTCTGTAGGAGTTGTGGAGCTAAGTGGTTTATTCATCCATCTTAGTGTATCATTGTTCTCAGACTCAACCCGACGAGAACAGAGCCGCAAAGCTGAGATTTGGGTTTCAATCCGTTCAATTGCATCAGCCACTTCCTCTTTCAAACTAGAATCGATGTTACTACTACTTTCCCGAAAAGGCAACTTTATACCTCGAGAGACCAAAGAACTCGCGTTGCTCTTGTTGCGTTGAAGCCGACGAATTCCTATTTGGCTCCTGCTCACATTACTCTCCAGCAATTCATCTTGCCTTATTGCCTCCCTTGGTCTACTAATACATCCATCGCGTAAATCAAAAGGATAAGACTCCCAAACTCGGTCGCCTTCCTTGGAACTCGTGCCATAAGTTTTCCGCTTTGAGCTTTGTCCACGCCCGAGCTCCGACGTGTTCCAGGGAATACTCGTTGGAGATGACTCCGGGGATGCCATCAAAGACATTTGCTTTTCTGAGTAATCTCTATCTCCTGATGGTCTGGCTACACTGTAATCCCGACCTATGCTTGAGTTTCTTCTATAATTCCATGAATTTAATAGATTTGGTGTATATAAAGGTTTCAACTCCTGCAAAACCTTGCTCTGTTCCGCTCTAGATGAACCAGTGTCTGACAAACTGAATTGTGCTGCTTCAAGTATCTGTGGCAAATAGAGAAGGCGAACGGTGAATTATGATCCAAGAATCTGAATGAAGAAGTAAAAAAAGAACTGGCTCTGAAGCCGAATTACCTTTGATTGTCTCGTGAACAGCTCTTCAGTGGCAGAATCAAGCAGACGCTTCAACAGCATCTGAGTATTTTGGTCCAACTAGGTTTTCGAGAAATTAAAAAAGAAGCGATGAGACATCAGTAGCAGAGACATGGATTGCTAAAAACAATCATTGTCTTAAACAACTAACTTACCAAACATGTCTCTGATCTCGAGACGCCGCATTCGATGAGCCCATATAACCTTCTCAAGGATTGAAGATCAGACTCCACATTTTCAATATCCATCATTCAAACCCAAACCTCTCTCTCCTTCCTCGTATTCTGACTTGTTCGGAAGAACAATTTCACTGGAAGGGGAGCACAAAAACACGACAACAGTGAATCATTCGAGAATCAATATTTGCAAATCTGCATCGATTATCGATTCATAACATCACTATGCAGTCGAATTCTATGAATCCTCAAATTACGATTGAAAGAGAACACCGAACAAACAATTCCACAAAAAAAGGAAACAGAATAGTTGTAGAGAAGTGTTGGATCGTCTTACCTGAGAGAAGGAATGGCAAATCGGAGATAAACCCTAGAAATTTCTGAGAAGATCAAAGGGACGCAGTTTTTTCATCATAACGGTCAAGGCGGGATTTTTCTTGTTTATTTATATATTATACACGTACGTAACCGTATTCTTTATTGTTTTGGATAATCTCATATTAAACCCTTAACTTTCTATCGATGCTATAATAACCCCCAATCTTAAAAATTGCAATAATACATCCGTTAATTTTTGTATTGTTTTGACGTTCATAAGTGTTAGAGATCTCAAATTGGGTTTGGTTTAGTGGGTTAATTCAATCCAACACATTTAAAATATAAATGAATTTTTAATAAATGAGCATAAATTTAAATGGGTTTAATGGATTTAAAACCCATTTACATTCATTTTAATGGGTTTTACCCATTTAACCTATTAAACCCGTTTATCCTTCACTTTAAATTTATCGTCATTCCGAATATCCGGTTTTGATTTCTATTTTACTCGATTTGTCTAAATTTTAACCCGATTTCACCTAATTTCACCGAATTTCAAATCGTCACTCAATTTTAATCCGATTTCACCCAATTTTAACTCGATTTCACTCAATATCCCCCGATTTCATCTAATTACTCGATTTCACCTACTTTCAACCCTATTTCACCCAATTTTAACTCGATTTCACCCAATTTTAATGCGATTTCACCTAATTTTAACTCAATTTCACCGAATCTCAATCCAATTTTGACCTGATTTCACCCAATTTTAGCTCGATTTCACTGAATTTTAACACGATTTCACCTAATTTTAACTCGATTTCATCCAATTTCTCCGGATTTCAAATTTATTTCACCCAAATCTAACCCAATTTTTACTCAATCTCATCACATTTCACTGAATTTCAACCTGATTTCATCCAATTTTGACTCAATTTCACTGGATTTCAACCTTATTTCATCCAATTTTGACTCAATTTCACCCAATTTTAACTTGATTTCATCCAATTTCACCGGATTTCAAATTTATTTCATCCAATTTTAACCTCATTTTAACTTGATTCCATCACATTTTACCGAACTTCAACATGATTTCATCCAATTTTGACTCAATTTCACCCAATTTCACCCGATTTTAACTCGGTTTCATCCAATTTCACTGGATTTCAAATTTATTTCACTCATTTTAGCCCGATTTTAACTCGATTTCATCACATTTAACCGAATTTCAACCCGATTTCATCCAATTTTGACTCAATTCACCCTATTTCACCCAATTTTAACTCGATTTTACCCAATTTTATTGAGTTGAAATTCTATGGCATTGGGTGAAATCGAGCTAAAATTCGGTGACAATAAGTGAAATCGAGTTAAAATTTGGTGAAATCAGGTTAAGTTGGACGAAATCGAGTTAGAATTTGGTGAAATTGGGTTAAAATTGGATGAAATCTAGTCAAAATTATATGAAATCGGGTTGAAATTCGGTGAAATCAAGTTAAAATTCAAAAAATTTGGGTGAAATCGAGTTACAATTGGATGCAATCAGGTTAAAATTCGGTGAAGTTTTATGAAATTGTGTTAAAATGGGGTGAAATCGGTTTCATAAATTATTCGTTTCAATATTCAAACATTAATTATAATATCTATTATATATAAGTATATATCATAAATGTTAAATGATAAAAATATATATAAAAAATGTTAATTATATGAATAAACCCGTTAAACCCGACCTATATAATCCATTATTAAATGGGTTGGGTTGAACCCAACCCAATTATACTATAAAACCCATTTAATTTTAATGGGTTGGATTACAACCCACCCCATTGACATATCTAATTAGTCTATGTTAATTAAATAATATGTTAAATATAGAAAAAATTATATAAGTAATACATTATCAATTTTATATATTAATATAATTTTTTAGATATTTATAAATTTCTCACTAATTCGTGACATTTTTTGCACTAATGATTGAATATTAAAAATCTAAGAAATTATACATAAGTTCATTTATCATGTTTTAGTTTTTTTTTTTGTTAAGAAAAATATGTAAAACCAATAACATACTCTTACTTATTTAATGAATTAAAAGCTCATAAAAAATTGAATAAAAAAGTAGATATATAAAGTAAATATACAGATGGTATGTGTGTTTTCAGGCATACATTTTCATATATGCAATCCTAACTCTTCTCCTTTTGCTTCCTGTTTAGATTACAGTTAGTACAATGTTTACTACTTATGTCCGAAAAGGGCATGAATCTCCTTTAACGTGTAATGCAAGAAATCATCATCTAGCTCTGGACAACTGAATAGCTTCTTGATCAATGGTGGAATCTTCAGCCCAAGCAGAAGGCAGTGAAGGGAGTGACAAAGATTCTTGATTCCTGACTTCTTCAAGCTGTTCCCACTCTGCCCATCTCTCTGTCAGACCACCAATCCCTTGAAGCATTTTGACAACATCCGCCATTGTTGGACGATCTTCAGGTGAGCTCTGTGTGCAGAGCAGTGCCACTTGAACAATGGTTTCCACTTCTTTTTGGTCATACTCATTCAAGTTTCCATCCACAATGTCTCTTAGTCTCTCTTCTCTCAGAAGCTTCTTTATCTGTCAAAGTCAACATCCAGCAGAAAAATAAAATATTTGTTAGGATCGGACATGGATAAATAACTGTTAAATAGAGATGAGAAAAATATAAAAATGGGGCAATAAGATTTTATATGGTTCGGTAAAGTTTTACGTTCACGAGCGAATAATAAAGTTTTTTTCTCTAACAATTTGGAGATTCTCTCAGATATCCAAAAAAAAATATCCAAAAATTAAGAAATTTTTTTTTCTCTAAATTTTTTTTTCTTCTTATATTTCTTGCTACGTGGTATAATTTGTCAAATATGGGAAAGACCTAACTAATTTAGTTCAAGAGTTTAGGGTTGTCCAACACCATATATATATAAGTCTCAAAGTTCATGTACTGACCGATGTGAGAAAACTTAGAATTAGTTATATTTGACATAATTCTTTAGAGTGAATAATCCATAGGGAAAAATTGAAGAAAAATTGAACACTAGATCTCATAAAGTTAAATTTTCTTCAAAAATGGATGCCTAATTTTTGACAAAGTGACTTTGTCACTTTCAACATTGTCAATGGACATTGTGGAGAATGAGAGAGATGGGTCTTACTTACATGATCAAGCAGAAGAACATTTTCTTCCTCTTCAAGTCGAGAAAAATCGATTGCACGTTGACCAGTCACAAGCTCAAGAAGTGTTATACCATACCCAAAAACGTCAGTCTTCTCAGAAGATTTGCCAGTGCAGAGATATTCAGGAGCAATGTGACCCATTGTGCCACGGATTTGTGTGGTCACGTGAGTCTTTGATGTATCCACGAGCTTAACCAATCCGAAATCTCCAAGAACAGGTTCAAAATTATCATCTAAAAGGATATTTGCAGCCTTTAGATCACGGTGTATGATCTTTGGATTACAGTGTTCGTGTAGATACTCCAATCCATGAGCTGCTCCAATGGCCACTCCCTTCCTTGTCTTCCAATCCAACCCTTTTTCTCCCGCCTTCAGATCTACACAGGTTCACCCATTTCGTGATCATATCTCTTAAAGTATTTTAATCTTAAATTGATTGCTGAAATTTCATGTTCGAATAGATAAAAAAAATAAATAAATCAAAGGTTAAAAAATAGGACAAAATCAAAATAACTATAAAAATATGGAGGTTTGTTGGAGAAAATCAAGGAGCATGAATTTTGGAACAAAACACGTCAAAAGACCTTTGTATAAAGAGGATGCTTCTATGAAATATAAAAGTTTAAGACAAAAGACCTTAGAATTTGGATTCAAGAATGTTAGAGTCTCATGTGAATCTGAATCTCTATTCAGATATACCTAGAATACAGACCGTTTGAATCAAATAGAAAATCCTTTTTAGTTTTAAAACTCCAAAAAATATTGACTATCTACGCCTTTAGTTCTTTCAATATCTTCATATTTCACAATATATAAGTTATATGTATATATATATATACCTCGTAGGCGGTATGCAACGCTGAGATTGTCCATGTAAGGATAAACGAGGATTCTCTCAGAGAAGGTCGTGCAGAAGCCAATGAGTCTGAGAAGATTCTTATGCACGGCAACGCTTATAAGTTGAATCTCTCGTTGAAAGGCAGCTTCACCTCCAGGACTGAAATAATCTGCAAGACGTTTCACTGCCACTTTGGTCTTGTCTGAAAGTACTCCTCTGTATACTTTACCAAATCCTCCTTGACCTATTAAGTTGTTTTCACTGAAATTATCTGTTGCCAGTTGGATTTCTCGTAATGAAAACCTTTTCAGCTGTCCAAATGAAATCTTCCTGTCATCTTCACCTATATATATAGTTCAAGAAATGGCTTATGAATGGATTGATTTATAACTGAAAACATTGTACTGTACTGGTGTAAGAAGATTATTTACCTTCAACGTCCATGAAAACGTCGCCTTTGATTCTGCGTAGGCGGTGATGACGGTACATGAAGATGCCTCCCAGTAATACAACTACGCATGCAACACAACTTCCAGTGAAGGTAATCACTCTTAGTTTTGCTTTTGAAGCTGAGACTGTACATAAACATATTACTACGCTTGTTAGTATACTAAATATCTGACAATCATACATACATNACTGTACATAAACATATTACTACGCTTGTTAGTATACTAAATATCTGACAATCATACATACATATACACACATACATGTATATGTGTATGACATGCACGCATACATACAATGATACATACAGACAGACAGACAGACATACGCACATACATACAATGATACAGAGAGACAGACAGACATACGCACATACATACAATGATACATACAGACAGACAGACAGACAATGATACATACAATGATACATACAGACAGACAGAAAGACATAGGCACATACATACAATGATACATACAGACAGACAGACATGCACGAATACACACATACAGACAGACAGACATGCACGCATACATACAGACATAAAGACGTACAGACAGACATTGAGCTAAGTAGAGAGAATGACCTAGAAGACGAGAACTCGAAACACAAGGCTGATTCAAGGAGTTCCCACAGATGAGATGAGTTCCTGAGAAACTGGAAAGTACAAAAAAGTTAATCATCATCCATACGAAGAGCAAAACCGAAAAAAGGGCATGATGAGAAAGATTACTTGAATGTGGGAATCTGAAAAAACCGAGGAGGTATGTTTCCAGTTAAGTTATTTGATGAGAGATCCCTGTAGATATGAAATATATTCTGATATATAAGAAATCAGAAGAAACAAAGAGTGCAGTTAAGTTATTTGATGAGAGATCCCTGTAGATATGAAATATATTCTGATATATAAGAAATCAAAAGAAACAAAGAGTGTATATATATATATATGTATATCCAAAGTATATGAAGCAAGTAGTTGTACTATACAAGTGTTTTAGATTGGAGAGCTGTTCCCAGTTGGTGGGTATAGATCCGTTGAATTTGTTCCTTGACAGATTTAAAGTTTGTAGATTGATCATATTCCCAATGTAATCTGGTAATACACCAGATACACTATTGTTCTGCAACTCTCTGCATGAATAAAAAAATAATAATAATAATAATAACAGAAGAAGAAGAAGAAGATATCTCCATAAATCTTTCATGTTCTGATGAAATATTACAATGTAACCAAAAACTTCAGCTTAGTGATGGCTGGTGAAAGAGTTCCTGTAAATCCATTAGAAGCAAGGCTCCTGCATATATATATATAGATATATATACAGTAAGAGTTATAAATGGAAAATTAGGGCAAGAAGAAAGATGAGTAAAAAAAACTTACAGAGCAACAACAGTCTGGTTTGTGCAAGTAACATGAGGCCAACTATAACAAGGGCTGACGAAATCACGTGTCCACTTCAACTGATTGTCTGAAGCATTGAGACTATCTCTAAGTTCCATTAAAGCACCGCCTAAAAATCATGAACAGAAAAACAAGTCATTTTGATGTTTTACCATTTACCAATGCCAATATATATACATATATATATATATATACCTTCAATGTCTGGTTGCGTTGATGAACAAGTGATTCTCACGTAAACTGAAACAATAAAGCAGATTATGATCAAATGTTGCAGATTCTTCCATCTTTCTTGAAGCCTCTCACCAAGTCCTATTTTTTTTTTTGGAAAAAAATACAGAAGAATTATTAGTTATATCAATCAACTCACATCCGAAAGGTAATAATAACCATGGGGAGCTTGAAGCTTCTCAATGGATATATAAAACAGAGACTATATATTCAAACGAGAGCATCAGAATGAAACATCATCAAGTAACATAAAATCCTATGTTTTCACTTCAAAAAAACAAAAAAAAAAAGACAAAAACTTGATGTTGATAACACATAATAAGACAAAACCCAATAAAAAACAAGACATTTTCAAGGAAAAAACAAAAAAAGAAGAAGCTTTAAGTACCTGAGTTAGCCATGACTGGTGGTGAAACAGAGGAAAAACAAAACAGGGGATGAAGAAAATGGAGGATTTGGATTTGGGGAAATAAATAACAGCAACAATAATGAAGATCATTCAGTGAAGATGACTCCTGTCTCAGTGCCACATTGGACCCACCATGCATTTCTTCATTGATAATAAAAAAATAAAAAATTCTGCTTCAAGAGTAAAGAGATTCCACTAAATTTGCCCTTTTTTATTTGTTAATTGAGTTTTTTAGTTAAGCTCAGGTTTATTTTGGGTCTAAATTGAGTATTTTAAAACTTAAGCTAATTTTGGGTCCTAACAAAAATTTAATCGAATCGTCTTGTGGAGTTTTTGACTCCATTAACAGATCAAACACGCGTAATTTGCATTATAAAAGATTGACATTTTTTTAATATAATTTTGTAATGAAATAAATAATAAAAAGATATATAAAAGGATGATGTGAATGAACAATAATAAAGGTTGAATTATTATAGGTATTTTTTGAAAGATGGCTTTTTTTCTTTTTTAATGCAATGAAATGGAGTGATAATGCTAAGAGATGCTTTAGAAGGGGAGGCAAAAGCATGTGTGAGAAGGTTCCATTTGTTTATTGATGAGATGAGAGAGGACTTATTTATTTATTTATTTATATTATAATGTTATGTTGGTATATTACTGTTTTGGATATTGCCAATACAAAAGGCCACAGTTGGTCTCATCTTCCTCTTCAAGACCAAGGAACAAAGATTCTATACAAAATTATTATTTATATACAAGGTTAATTATATATATATGCAAAAGTTATGCAAAATCTACCAAATATACCACCAAATCCATAGTTTATTCCCAATTTTTTAATACTTAGTTTCCTACATTTTTTAATGTTCAAACTATATCTATTCATAGTGCGCACTAAAAAATCATAAATCTAAAAGCTATTTTTACGTGTTAAGATGATAAGAAAATTTGTTACCCAAACTAAACCTCATCATCACAATAAATAATTACAACGTTAATTTTAAAATATTCATCTTTCATTTAAATAATTTAATACGATAAATTGTTTATATTTTTGAATTAAATATATAGATAATAAAAAAATAAAAAAAAACAAACATAAATATTGATAAATAAAATTTATATAAGAATTTGATGTTTTAATGGTGAATTGTATAGATTTCATGGGATTTTCCCGTAAAATTTCCACCAAAGCATATAGTGATGAAGAAGCCTACAAGAATTTGAGGAATAATGCTTGAACATGTTCTTGATGTTTTTTTAGTGGCCAAAATATCTTACAAAGGTCTTATGCTTTTCCAATAAAAATGCCAATTCTCAGCTTTATATATAAGTTGATTCTTTAATTTATATAAAATTTATTTTATTTTCGTTTGCAAAATATCTCGTAATCTAAGATCTTAATCTATTCTATATCTTGTGGTTTCAATATAAATCTATAAATATGATATTTTGATTTTATGAAGCAACTTGGTCCTTCTTTATAGCATAGAAAAACATTCATATATATACTTTTTCCATAACTAATTCACTAGTCGCGTTTTCGTAACCGCAGATTCGCAACCGCAGCCGCAGCCGCAACCGCCAATACAAAAAACATTCGAGAGATCCACACACAGAGACAAACAGAGCGTATCTCGGTGTATGACCAACTACTCAATTACCCCTAAAAGATGTGCATGAGGAACACGTGTACGATTCAAGTGAAGGGCAAAAATGGAAAATCAGACTGAAAAGTTCGTCCCGAGAAATTGTTTTGACGCTTTTGCCCTTTTCTTCGTCTTCATCTGCATTAATGGAAAATCAGACTGAAAGGTTTTCTTCTTGATTTGGCCATAGTCTCACTCATTCTCAGTGAGTTGCAGAGAGAGAGAGAGTATGGTGTCGGCGACGGAGGAGGAGAAGGAAAAGGAAAGCGAGGACTGGTGTTTCGTCTGCAAAGATGGCGGAGACCTAATCATCTGTGAACACCCGTGAGCTCTCTTTCTCCCTCTGTGCAAATGCAGGTTTCTTTTTGTAGATTCCATGGTGAGTTGTTGTTTCCCATTAGAGAGACCGTAACAGGATAATTTCGATAGGAGAGAAACAAACGCAGATCATCCATTAGAGCTTATCAATGTTTGAGCTTGTGGGAGAGAAGATTTTGCATGTGTTTGGGGTTTTATGAACGAGGATCCTATTGGGATGAGGGTTTTCTTTTTACGTCTTCGAACATGCTTATATTGTATAAAATAAGAATCTTTGTCGATTCTCAAGGCTATCTGATACATGGGTATCTCAAGGCTTACGACCACAGGGTTGAACAGCCTCGTATGCATAAGCACAGATGAGTTTAGAGGGGTTTTAGTAGTAAGAAACCAAGTAAGGGAGAATGTTACAAGTGGAGTAATTCGAATAATGTTCAATCATTACCATCAGATTCATTGTTCATAACAATGGTATGCATGCTGTTTTCAGGCACTGCACAAAAGTTTATCATCCTGCTGGTGATTGCATGTTGAAGGGAAAATCAGTGAGAGCAAGCGGGGACGGCTTCATTTGTAGTAAGCAGTCACAGTTTCTGGTGTACTGTCATTTGATAATGGTATCTAGAAGTAGCTGTTACATGTCCTTTTGTTCCAGTTCTTCAACTACATTAATACTCATCCGTTTGATCCTATTAGAAGGCGATCTGGGTTCTTTGTTCTTCTCCTTTTCATTGTAAATTGAGGGATTTTATCATTTCTAAAACATTGGTAATGGAAAGTAGCTGTTATAGTAGTGTATCTTAAGGCTGTTAAAGTGCAGACAAGTATTATATGTCATGCTTGTGTTATTGTTCTTACTATTACTTGTTCTTTGCTTGGTGGATTGTGAATTTCCATTTCCAGAATGGCACACTTGCTATTTGTGTAACAAGGAGTCAAAGCTATGGTGTTTATGCTGTCCACTTGCCGTTTGTAGAGGTTGCGCCATTACTGCAGAATTCTCGTGTATTAAAGGGAACAAAGGGTTATGCATTGATTGCATGGATGAAGTCTTGACACTAGAAGAAATTCGGGAATATGATCCTGCTGGGGTATGTATGTCTTGATGAATTGAAATTGCTTTAATTGCACCATATATCCTTCCTTCCGCGTGATATTTTTGTATTGGTTTGCAGATAGACTTGAAAGATCCAAATACATTGGAGTGTCTGTTTCTCGAGTATTGGGACGTAATGAAAGGCCTTGAAGGTTTAACAGTCGAAGATGTGCGTTCTGCAGGTTCCCGGAAGAAGGTCACGCAGAGAAAGTATAATAAACATCCTAAGTTTTCAGCGTCGGGTAGTGAAACTTGGGAAGCAAAAGAGTGCAAATCAACGAGGAGAAAAAAGAGAATGGAGTTTATAGGATGGGGAACGAAGCCTCTCATTGAGTTCCTAAATTACATTGGGAAGGATACTAATGAAAAAATGGAACAATCTGAAGTGGACTTGATTGTACGCCAATACATCATTGATAAGAATCTGCTGGATGATCAAAAGAAGAAAGTTTGCTGCGATGAAAAGCTGCGTTCTATCTTCAGGAGAAAATCGGTACGAATGAAGAGTATTTATTATCTTCTAGAACGCCACTTTAAAGAGAATTTGGAGCCGGTAGAAAGCGAAGTCATCTGTTTAGAAGAAGAAGAAGAACGTTGTTTCACTGAGAAACGTGAAAATGTGGTATTGTCATGTAAGAAACGTAAAACAGAGAGGTCAAATGAGAAGATCATCAGCGAAAATGAAGTGAAACCCGAATTCCGAACAAGTGGTTTTGCATCAATTAACGCAGATAATATCAAATTGGTTTATCTAAGGAAGAGCTTGATTGAAGATCTATCGAAGAAATATGAGAGCTTTGAGGACAAAGTGGTGGGTAGTTTTGTGAAAGTGAAGAACGACCCTCGAGACCGTATCCAGAGGAATCTTTGCCAGCTCTTACAGGTTACAGGTAACCCACCACTCGTGGTCGGATTAGCTTTTAGGTATAAGTATTTATTTCCTTTCTATCGAGGGTTTATGGTTTAGGGTTTAGGGTTTAGGGTTTAGGGTTTTCTTATATCAACGCACACGTAATGTTGATAATCCTTTTCTTTCGCAGCCGTTAAAAGGATTTCAACTAGCGATGAACAGACCAGAGGTATAGTTCTTAATGTTTCTGGTGTGTCAACTGATATTCGCATTTCTAAGCTGGATGATTCTGACATAACTGAGGTGAGAAATGTATTTGAAAGTTGATGATCATTTCCTTTTATAAAACTTCTAATCGGTTTAACATTTGTAATCGTTACGAGAAACATATTTTTTTTTATGTTCCTGAAATTTCAATTGTCCACTTCAGGAAGAGATTGAAGATCTAAAGCAAAAGGTGATGAATGGGCTTTTGAGACAACCTACTGTTGTAAGTACCCAAACCAATCTAACATCATTGAATGATTACATTACTGTTTGTTTGGATCTCGACAGGATCTGTGGAACTTATCATGCCATCGTTTGTTCTAACAGGTCGAGATGGAACGCAAGGCTAAGGTTCTGCACGAAGATATAACACGACATGTAAGTATGGCTGAAAATCACATAAATTCTGAATGGACTTGAAGGTATTGAGTTGAGCCTTACCGTTATGCGTGAATACTTGAAACAGTGGATTGCGAGGCAGCTCGTTATTCTGCGGAATCGCATTAACTATGTAAACGAGAAAGGACGGAGAGGCGAATATCCTTTTAGATTCATACAAAAAAGTAAATTTCAGTTACATTTGTGGTCGTCCTGGTAAGATAAAACAAGTGCAGAACCTTAACTCTTGTCTGGTCGGACTATTGTACATTAAGCGAGTACTTAGAACAGAGAGATCTGCTTGAGAAACCTGAGGAGCAAGAAAGATTATTAAGACAAGTTCCAAGAATCATGGAAGACATTGTTGAGATCAAAACAACTTCCATGGACAGTTCAAGTAAACAATGGCTAAGCAGCGACTTGACAGAGGAAGTAATCGAAGTCTTCAATGTCGATTAACCCAAGATTTCATTTCCTTTTTTGGTCACTGAAGCAGTATGGTAAATTTTTTGGCTTCTTAGATATAATGTCTAAGAGATATTAATGGGCAAAACCATTATATATTTGGGTGCGCTATATTTTGTAGAGTTATTATTATCTAAAAGTTGTATTCTATAAATGACATCGATATTTTAAAAGTGCAATGCCCAAGTGAAAGTACGTTTATGAAAATGATGACCATAAATTTTATAAAAGATGTACTGTTATTATAAAATTAAATTTAATGATATAATTTGTTTTTGAAAAAAATAATAACCCGTGAATCGGCACAATATCAGAAATGCCTTTTAGAAAAAAATATTTGGAGAAAAGACATATACAAAGGAGGGAAAAACAAATATGAGAAGAGGGAAAACGAAAATTGAGAGGAGGAAAACAAAAGGGAAAGACAAATATGAGAAGAGGGAAAACGAAAATTGAGAGGAGGAAAACAAAAGGGAAAGACAAATATGAGAAGAGGGAAAACGAAAATTGAGAGGAGGAAAACAAAGTAGAGAGTTATTTCCTTTCATTTTCGAGTGTTTCCCTTCTATTTTCGAACGATTTCTTTCAATTTTTGAGTGATTTCTTTCCATTCTCGAGTGATTTCCTTCTATTTTGAGTGGTTTGCAGCGTAGGGTCGACTGGGTCGGACTGGGTCGCACAGGGTCGCTGGGTCGCAGGGTCGGCTGGGTCGGACTGGATCGCAAGGTCGGATAGGATCGCTGGGTCGCAGGTCGGTTGGGTCAGACTGGGTCGCAAGGTCGGACAGGGTCGCAGGATCGGACTGGGTCGATGGGTCGGATTGGGTCGCTGGATCACAGGGTTGCAGGGTCGTACTGGATCACTGGGTTACAAGGTCAAACTGGGTAGAAGGGTCGCAGGAGGTATTTTGGAAATTTTAATATTTGTAAGGATATTTTTGAAGCAATTTTTTTTTCGGAAAAGGTATTTCTGAAGTCTTTTAGCCTACAATATTTAACCATATAAAATATGGACTGTATTTGACTAAAGCTAAATCAATCAAATTTGTTAAATTATGGTGTTATAAATGACGTGATTGGGATAGTCCAATCAACAAAGTTAACATATTAACATTTTATTTAAAATATTTAAATATTTATATTTGGTTAACATTACCAATATATTATATTTAATATAATATTTATTATAGTTAATAAATTTTACATGTATATATTCATATTTTTTTTTAAAACAGAAAAACTAAATCTATATGAGATATTAAAATTTATATTTTTATATATAAATTGAAGATATTTAAAAATTATCTATATATAATTTGAAATTTAAATATATTTATTTTTAACATCATAAAATTACGAAAATTTATAGATTGATTCTTTTTTTTCTTTTTATACAAAGATTTAGTTATTGTATTTTTCTAAAATTTTCAAAATTGAAATGTATTTATTTTTTATTAAAATAAAAAAGGATGTGTTTTGAGAAATATAACACTTATTTTCTAAAATATTATATTTATTTATAACATTTAAAACAATTTAGCATTACCATGTCATCTCTATGTCTCTACATGGCAACCAGACCATCTCTACATCTACATGACAACCACATAAGTAATTTCAACTTTTTTTATATTTTTAAATTATTATTATTTTAACTAAATAATTTAATAAATATTATTAATAAAAAGTGTAAAAATCATTTTATTTATATTAAAGTATTTTAACGTTATAAACTCATCATCAATGTCCATTCCTTTCCGTTTAACTAAGAAAATCAATTTCGGTCTTGTCATAATCAATCCCACTCACCACGTTTCTTTCATTAATGGTTCTTAAATTTTTTAGTTTTATAGTTGCCAAGCGAAAACGAAATCATTATGCAGCGAGAGACACCCACCGGAGAAACAACCATGACAAATTGAGTACGATCTTGGAGTAAAAGATGACAACAATGACCCTAATTGCAAAACGAAGGTTACCATAGAGGGGTACCATAGGACGACGAATGGGCTACCACAAATCGCGTATCCGAAACTCTCTCTCTATGGAATTTTGTCGGACTCTAAAATTCTAGAGGTTTTTTGCTTCTCATAGGTTTTCTAATATCCTCAACGTTGGATTAGTCACAGTCTCCCAATCCCTCAAGTGGATGGGAACAACGGATCTCTCTAGCGCATTCGCAGAAGAAATACTAGAAACCCTATCTTTTACATCGACTTCAGGATCTTCTAACAACTCCCCTCATTCGATGCCTCAAGCTGTTTCTCATTCCGTCGAGTCATTCGCGATTAATCCATCTTTAATCTCAAATCTACTGACGATTGTTATTGTCATCTACAAAATAATGTCATTGCAAATAGTTACGCATCCATCGGATCCATAGATTTGGGATGGACTTTTCTCCATTTTGAGAGAGACTTTTGTCCATTCCGAGATAATAGTTTTTGTGTTGAATTTTCTTGGTCTGAAAGCAATACATAATTTTATTCATCACTAAAACTCGATTCTCACTATTGGAAACCAGGATCCATAGATTTTGTTATCGAAACATTTTTTGCCTTTTGTATAGAAAATGTCTCAAGCCATGGGTAGTGCATGACAAAACTCTGAAAATAATTCTTTTTTCCTAGTTTTAGTTTTGAATCCTCGCATATTGTTATCTTCTTCTTATGGGGGCCATTAGAGAAAATCATTACCAAGAGACAGAGGAAGAAGACGATGACGAGAGCTCCGAGAATCAAACGTTCAAGTATGGGTTTCATCTTCTTTGTAAAAAAGTTTCAAGATTGTGTCTTAGGTGGAGTTGATGTTGATTTATTTAGATATGTGGACATTTGAAAATCCATCATATGGACATAAGAACGTTAATTTTTTTGTATGATTTTTATTTTCTTCCTTTTTTATTATATATGTTTTGAAATTGATTTTTGAAAATTCATATGATAATTATATAAATTGTTTTAAAATTGGTCCAAAATATACATCTTTCTATATCATATGCAATTTTATTATGCTATTGTAATATGAATTGATGATATTTACATCGATTTTATTAATCTAAACCATTGAATGTTAATCATAAATTAATTTATAATATAAAAAATCTTTAAAATGAATTTAAATATTCATTCAGTAGATTATGATGATCTATTTTTTCAAAATTAAATAGGTAAAATTGCAAAATAAAATTACAATTCTTTTAAGAAGATCGAGTATCGTACGAATTTAGAATCTACTTGTAGATAAAAATTTAGTTGTCATATCCATACATGTTTCATTATGAAGTGTAATTTTTTCTTCTATAATTTTTTACTAAGTCATTATGACCAACTTTTTTATAATAATAATGATATAAAATTCAAAATAAACTTAATTCTTTTTAAAATTTCCTACAATTTCATTGATCCATTTATAAAATATTTTGAAAGATACGTCCAATCATTCATCCATGGAACCATTGAAGACAAAGCAATTACTTGGTCCTAAGACCAGCCACCCGCTCGGGTAAAACCTACGGGGTTTTATCCGCATACCTTGCACGACCCGGGCACGAAGGCAACGAGATCGGGTAGTCATTCAGAAGCTAATCATATCCCATCAAAGTTAAACCTTTTTCACAGCTTCTTGATCTATTGTGGGCAGAGGAGACTCAGTGATGGGTAAGTCCTTAACAGATGATAGAAAGAATTCTTCCCATGGCGCCAGCAATAGAATGCCTTGCCCTTCCTTTCCCTTTCGCCCCGTCCTGCCTAGTCTGTGTATGTATTGTTCTCTGTCTGCTGGCAAACCCACCTGGACAATTCCCATATGGAATGATTGTAATCAGCCAAAAGCTTCCATTTTTGGAAATTATCGAATGACTCTTACTTACCTGTATAACAAGGGTGACATCCGGATAATCAACTCCACGAGCAGATACATCGGATGTAACGAGAATAAGACCCTTGGACTTTCGGAACTCATCAGAAACTCGGGTTCTGTAACCCTGCGCCTTCCTAGAATGGATCTCTCTGACATTCAGATTTAGCTCACCGAGTAGATCAGCCATCAATCTTGTAACCATAGCAGTTGTACAGAATATTATAACCTGAAATCGAGAATGCGTTGTTTAGACAACAGAATGATCCATTTTTGTTCCATAGTTTTCGCTTGAGGCTTAAAAAACTTTTACCTTGTAGTCCACATTATCTGCAATATGTTGCTTGAGAATGGTGTACACAAGGGAGAAATGCTTGTCAAGTGGTGCAATCATTTGTGTTTGCTTCACCTGGAAAAGGAAAAAAAGTATTAAACGATGCGATTCGTTATGCATAAATACAAACACTTCAAGGGTTTTACCTGTGAATGTGTCTCACCCGAGCCCTCATGGACAGTGTTGACAAACTCATGATCCCGTCTTAGAGCAATATGGCACATTTGACGGACCTTAACAACGAAAATACAATCTGTTTCTTTCCCAGAGTGGTATTAAAAACAGTAGAAGCCAAGAAGAAGATGATGGACACAAACCTCTTCAGGTACCGTGGCAGAAAACAAAAGAGTCTGTCTCTGTTTTGGAACAGCAGCAATTATCCTTTCAATGTCTTTTCGAAAACCCATGTCTAAAAGATGATCAGCTTCATCTAGTACAAGAACTTTCACTCCCATCAATCTAGTCGCAAATCCAGCAGTGTTCTCAATATGGTCTTTGAGCCTTCCTGGTGTAGCCACAAGAATCTGAAAAAATTTCAGATATGTCATGATTCTAGCAGCAAGACAAGGCTCATTTTATCAGATTGAAAGTTTCCGTCATTCCTCTTTGATTGCAACAAAGGTGAGAAAATGGAAAAACACGAGAAGCCTAAGAGACTAGTACAAGGAATAGATGCTAAGAACACTTTAAGAAATGTCTAAAATCAGAAATCAATAGTCCACCATTTGTCAAATACTACTTCCACAAAAACATCAATATCCTAAATTTATTTGGTGTGTAAGATTTGCTCATCAATTAAGCTTATATATTAGTAAAAACCATGTCGAATGGCACAAATTTTCACACCTGGCATGGATTTGTTTGCATACGCTTTTGCTCTAAAGCGAGTCTTGTGCCTCCCATCACAATTTGAACACCAATAGATGGATGATACTTCAGCAAGGTGTTAGCTTCCGCAGCAGCCTGACTGGCAAGTTCCCTAGTTGGGCATATCACAAGCACGAGAATTGGGGGTCGTTTATCATCCAGGCTTGTAGGGGGTGATTTGACAACAACTTCAATTGATGGAAGCTTAAAAAAGAAACATCAACAGTAAGCACATAATCCCGACCAAAGGGCTAATCAATTCCCATTGAGTGGACAGTGTCTCACCAAAAAGGCTACAGTTTTCCCAGTTCCTGTTTTGGCCTTGGCTAAGACATCCTTACCTGGAAATGCAGTGAATGCATACAAGAAATACGCAAATGATATCGCGAAACAGCTAACAGAAAATATCACAATAGTCTTGCCATGGTGGTTTGAACAGATCATATCTTAAATTATGATCTTTCTTTTTTGTTTCTGCATCATAATCAATAGTTTACCTTTGAGAATGGAAGGAAGAGTTGCCTCTTGTACAACAGTCATCTTCTCATACCCAACATCTTTGATAGCTTTTAGTGATAAAGGAGACAGTGGATACTGATCAAATCTGTATGTAAAGTACTCTTAATCAAACAGGCACCAAGCAGTAAATGTAAGGGATGAGCCACAAAGAATCAAATGATGCACCAATCTAAGATGAAGTTCACAAGTTTATGCAACAATATGTACCTCGTATTCGACAAATAAGAATCTGAAGTTTGATCCTTTGCTGTCATTTCCTTATCCTTATCTAACCCAAAAGCAGAAGAAGCTTTCTTCTTAAGAAAATCATCATCTTCATCTTCAGCACTACCTTCTTCACTAAGCAAATCATCAATGTCTTCCATCATGACTTTCTTCATATCATCATCATCGCTAACCTCACTATCTTCTTCTTCTTCCCCTCTTAAATTTCTATTCCTTTTCAGAGTACCCTTATGGCTTCCTCTATCTCTTTCTCTCCTAAATCCTGCATCTAAATTTCTCTCCTCCCTTACACGAAGAGACGACTGAGTACTCTTTCCTCCATACCCACCATTCCTTCCACCTTCTAGTTCACTGAAACGCTTATTCCTAAAAGAATCAACCGAGTCACGAGTCCTCCTCCTGTTCGACCCACCGAACTCATCATAATCGTCCTGGCTTCCCCTCTTTCCACCCCTACTTTTACCGGCGTCTCTGCTTCCTCCCCTATTGCGAACCATGTTTGAGTCAGGGACATCATCGTCACTCGTGAATAGACCACGCAAGGAGTCAGTCCTCAATTCGCTTACCCAATCACTGAGCTCAGCCTCGTCCTCGATCAAGCTCTTCGACGCGCGAACCTCACCACTCTCTCGACTCCGAGCGAACTCTGATGTAGACCCGGGTCGGGTTCGGTTCGGACGGGTAGAGAAACAGAACTGGGAACCTAAACCAAGGAATCTAAGCCTGAAACCGAAGGCCCGGGAGTTGCCGGGAACAGAACGAGAGGAATAAATGGGTCCGGCGAGATTCTCGGAAAGGAAACGAGTATTGGGAAGAGAATGGCTGAGGAAACGTAAGTGAGGAGGGAACTTAATAGGCATGGCTTAACTTAGAAGAACGAGATCCGATCACCGGTAGCCGGAGAATAGGGAAATGGCGACGGAAAATGGAGTTCTCAGGGTTTAACAGATTTTCTTGCGAAAATCCGATAGGGTTTAAGGGGACATGAGAGAAGAGAGCCTATATAGAAAATCCGAAACGAAGCCGTTTTGGGCAAACTCAACGTTAAACATAAGAATCCATTATATGATACAATGAAAGTGAAAGATCATGTCTTTCAGACATAGATGATGATGCTGAGACCTTAAACACAGTCAAACGTAGGTATTTGTATATGATTTTGTTTTAAGCTTTGTGAGGTTCCTGACAAGATTGAGCCTCCTTGACATGCTTTTCATATTCGTCTTCTTCTTCTTCTTCTTCCTCTTCCTCTTCCACCTCGGCCTCCACTTCCCCCTCGTCTTCTTCTTCCTCAGCCGCAGAGCCGAAACCCTTTACGGCAGTCGAAGACGGAGCTGGATTCCTCGCTTCTCCCACAATCTTCATTATATCTTCTATGCTTTGAAGAGAAAAGCTAGGATTGTCCCTCTTGTAGTACGCAGCTTGAGCTGATTCTGTCAGTTCCCTTGGCAAGTTCTTCACGTACCAAGGATGGTTCTTGATTTCTTTAAGCGTGATTCTCTGTATATATATATATATATACATGCATTCAAAGAAGAGGGTATTCAGAAAGGTAACACCTTTTTTCCTCACAAGATCAGTTTTAGCAAGTGAATCCAATAGATTGTGGCTAAATCTTGGATAGTTTCACTGTTATAATAGCAACTGTGGAATATGTATGGAGATATACCTTGAGAGGATTAGCGACGAATATACGAGAGAGAAGGTGTCTGCATTCCTGAGATATGTGGACGTAGTCCGGAATCTTGTACTGAATAGCCATTATTCGCTGCAGAAAGATCGTGAAATATTTATCTATGACGGAAATGAGAAGGCATAGTTTGTGAGAAATTCAGTAGAATACGTCGTTACTTGGATAGTTTTGCGGAAGTTTCGTGGATCATCTGGATCTTCAAATGGGTAGGCTCCAACCAGCATCACATAAAGTGTCACTCCACATGACCACACATCCGCCAGCTACAATGTTCAGCAAATGAGTGCAGTGCCCGGATACATTAGCATACTTATGAAATTCAGAATCATGTAACTTTCTGCTCTAAGAGTTTAACAATTTCTATGGAAAAAAGTTATAAATCTATACATGCATACATATGTATATAGATATGACGATGAAGGAAAAGGCTGAAGAGATTTACCTTGCCATCATACTCCCGCCGTGATAGAACTTCAGGTGCTATGTATGCTGGAGTGCCCACCGTTGATTTGGGTCTAGAGTGCAGCAGAGATGACTACATAAATACGATAAAAAATTGAGTACGGTGTACTAAAACAAAGGCATAGAAATACGGGTTTAGATTAGAACAAGGAATGAACAAAATTATGAACAAATCCAAGTGATTTTCCAGAATCAATCAATCACTGGATTCTGGAAGCATAACCAGTCCTGTTTGTAGACATTTTGCTTACAAAGATAACAGATTGGAGACAATTTGAGTGTTGGCAACGAAGCATACGGACCTTAGAGTATCCAAAATCACAGATTTTCAAAAGGGGAGCAGGGCTTCCATCAAGCAGTGTGTTCTCAAGCTTCAGATCTCTATGGCATATTTGCTGTAAAGTAAGAGGACAAAACAGAAGAAGAAGAGGCATTTACTTTTGTGTACAAATATTATACAAATGAAGAACATAGCTTTCAGCTCCCATGGATGATTGACTGTATATATTACCATGGAGTGACAGTAGTCAACACCGCAAATCAGCTGCTGAAAGAAGTATCTAGCCTGGAACAAGTAGACAGCAGAAATTAAACTTATACATCAAAAGATCAAGAAAGAAGCTAAAGAATGAGAATGCCAATATCAAAATCACCTCAGCTTCACTGAATCTACCAGCATTACAGATTCGTTCAAAGAGTTCTCCTCCAGCAGCGTATTCCATTACAATTGCCAGATGAGTGGGAGTCAGCACCACCTGCAAAAGGGTTCCAAACAAAGTTACTTCCCAAGAACAATCGACAGAAACATATGATTTTGGATGTTTGTTATGTGAGATCTAAGAACACTTGCCTCCTTGAACCTGATGATATTTGGGTGCCTTAGTGATCTGTGATTGATTATCTCTCTTGCCACGTTCTCGTCTATCTGCATTATCATCACTCCTCATGAATCCAATTTCAATTTAGACCCAAAGGAGGATTATTATCTATTTATTCATCATAATACTTACTTTTCTACTTCAAATTTACCTTTTATCTATCATTTGGATACACTCCAAACAAGTATTGAGTCAAAATTCATGGTCTTGAGCTAAATTAGTAGAAAATAAAACGCTATTCATCCGATTAAGATGACGAAACAAACATAATTTTGTCAGGATTTAAGCAGAATCATGAACAGTAAGTGCCTAAATCATTAGAAAACGAAAAAGGAAAAAAAAACCTTGCGGCCTCTCTCGATGTATTTCATAGCAACGAGGTCCTTAGTCTCCTTGTGCCTCATAAGCCGAGCAACACCGAAATTCCCAGCTCCCAAATCTTTCACAACTTCGTACTTCTCCATCTCTACCTCCCTCCCGCCTCCGAATCAATACGTGTTTATGTAAATATGTATCTACGTATGCTTATATACTTATATACGAATATATATATATATATACGAACACGAATCCCTTTCGAAATCAAACTTCCGCTGCAGGAACAACCATCTTCAAGCGTCGTTCATGGAGATCTGAGTAGGCGTGCTTAGACCAATCGTAAGATCCAATACACCACAATCTTCGCATATACTTACGCTACCAGTGTGAGTGTGTGTATATATAATATGAGAGAGAGATATATAGAGAGAGAGGGAAGAGATGATTGGGGTATGGAACGTGAAGGGATTGCACGGATACCGATAAACAATTTGAATCCAACGGTGACGAAGCTTTTTTATTTATTTTATTTTATTTTATTTTATTTTTAAATGTAAAATAATTTTAATAATGTGAAAATATACTTACACACATACTGAATCTTTCTTTTTCTATATCTTGGAATATTTCCTTATTTTCGGATAAGGGATATTTCCTTGTTGAGATGTGAATGAAATATATTTCCTTGCGGGAAAATTAATAAGTTTATTAGAAAATTATAAAACTTATTATTGTTTAATATGTCAATAATTAGTTTTTAAGTGTTTACTACTATTGTATAAGGTTTATAAAATCAATATATATTAATTAACTCAAATATTCTGAGTTTAGATAGAACACGTTATGACCCAATTAATATATCCATTGTATTTCGTAAACGTTTATATTACTTCTTACACCTATTATATGTAAAAAGACTTGGCTATTCCTAAATTACATCGCAATTTTTAATAATATATATTAATATTGTTACAGTTTAATAATAATATTATCAAAAGAATAAATAACGATATTTTAGAACTTTTTTACACGTTTAATATTTGACGCTTTTAAATTTTGATGATTGTATATTGTGATTATATAATATTAAAATAAGAAATTAGATATATAAACTGTTATGAATATAATAATGAATAAATAAAAAATAACTGATGATATTTATTTGTTTTCATTCAAAATCAATTAAATTATCATCAATTCATATTTTTGTATATTAAATAGATCATTTATAATGTCTATGTAAAAATTTTAATGTCTCATGTCAATAATTATATATATATCTAATTGAGTATAATTTTAGAGTTGATAATATCATTACACCTATTTGAAAATCAACTTGAAAATATAAATGGATTTAATTTAATAGATACATGGACTTAAGCAATGCATGTTACGCATTGAAACCGGCCATGGCAAGTTACCTTGGACCAAGTGGCCATCACGTGACAGGCGTTTTTTCGTGAAGTAACATGGTCGCTTTAAAATATATTATTATAATTCGAAACGGATAGTTAAATAAATAAATATATAATTTACGTAACCATGGACTTACAATAATCATTTTTTATTTCAATAAAAACACATATAATAAAAATGTTGACCCATAACTATTTCACGTGTCTCGTTCCAATCACTCGCGACGCGGTTGTCGACCACTTGTGATTGATCTTCATTACATATCCCTTTCTCAACGTAACGTCCAAAATTCCCAATAATTATTTTGTTTTTATGAAAAATTATAAATTTACAATATAATAATTCTGAATACGTTTTTAAAAACGGTTACAATGTTATCATATTTTTCATGAATTAATATATTTGTAAACTCACACGTAAATGACTTTATTTAATAGCTCCATTCCATTTGGTACATTAATGGGCCAATATAGTAATGGTCCACTTAAAAATGAAGGCCCATTAAAAAGCCCATTAAAAGGCCAGATTTAATTCGGGTTGTTCTAAAAACAACATACTTCGAATGTACCTTTGTAAACATGTAATAACATTAATCAAATCAACAAAATTCCAATCATGGTTTCACAAAAGGCAAAATGATATTAAAAAAAACAGAACCTATCTCCCGAGTTTCAGAATTTTTTGAATTAGATTATTAATCTCAACGGTTATGTATTAAGAAAACAAATTATAAAAAAAACATTCGAACTGTGCTTTCATTTTTCATATCTATATATGTCACATCGACTAACAACTAATTTAACATGTATTTATTTATATTGATATGATGTAAACAGATTTTGACTTGTCATATCAAATGTCAAATAATCATCATATATTTAAAAGGCAAAAAAAATATTTATATATGTACTAAAAACGTTGCAAGTATGTTTATATAGTTACATGTTTGTTCCATCGATTTGATCTTTTTGCATTGTTTTATTCGTGGATTTTTAGCAGAGATCTTTTCGTATGTCTACATTTTCGGATTTTCCTGGTTCATTGGCTTATTTTTTTCAATAAAATCGAAGACATTTGACTTTATTTTTCACGGTTTGCTGGTGACATTTGAGGTGTTTATGTTGTCATTGTATCTATATTTGTTTTGTTTTATGTTTGTTTTGTTATGCTATTTTGGTCTTAAGATGTTTCTTGAACGATAATTTTTGAACCGTTTGATTTTTTTGTTGTTAATAGAGCATTCTTATTTTGGGTTTTCATCTTGGGTCATTCTTTTAGGTTTATATGGGCTCTTTTGCTCATTTGTGAATCACCAAGTGAAACAGTTGAGACATAAGCAAATTCCGATTATAAAGGTTGTGTGGGAACATCATGGCATGGAAGGAGCAACATGGGAATTAGAGGAGGATATGAGACATGAGTATTCCGAGTTGTTTGAAGATGAGTTGTATGGTTCTTCTGTTCATTGAATACAAATGCTGTCGTAAGAATCAGAGATACAAAATTCAAGGGCGAATTCCTTGGTAGTGGGGTGAATTGTAAAACCTCTTAAATAGGTCAAGTCGGTGAACCGACTTAATTATATATATATATATTATCATTAAAGAATATTAGGGTTAGTAAAAATAAAAATAAGAGAAAGAGAGAGCAAGTAGTGCGGCGTGCGAATGAAAGAAGGAAAAAAAGAAGAAAAAAAGGAAGAAGAGAAAAGAAGAGAAAAGAAGGAGGAAGAAGAAATTTGAGAAGATTTTTCATCATGTTCTTCGTGGGTAGATTCCAGTTGAGACTGTGGTATATCTCTAAATAATTTGTTGTGATCATTCGTTTAATTCGAAGATTTATATTATGAAAATTTATGGAATTGAATGGATCTATAATAGGGAAACTTGGTCGGTGTTGTTGCTAGTAATATTATACAGAATCGTCAAATCGTCGAGAAGCTAAGGTGGTGATTTTCTCCATCGTAATTTCAGATTTGTGATTGATTTATGTAAGCGATTATACTTTTAAAACGAGGCATGATCACAATAGGATTTATAGGATCATAATAGAAAAAGTGAGACGCTACATGTGAATTGGATTAAAACTCTAGATTTATCGTATAAGAATTGAGGATAAGTATATGAGTTGTATAAGTGACTAATGATGATCTGAAGAATTGACGTGCGACCAAGTGTTGGGGTCGGAGAACGTCGATATTTGGGTTTGGTGTTTAAGTCGAGTGAATATCTTGTTAGTGTACTCGATCAGGTGATTTCACACTCGAACCTTTGGAAGAAGGCGTGTGCGAGCGCGTTGGTGAGAATTGTCACGTAAAGAGTATCGGGTCGATGACGTTAGTATTGTGACACTTGGATCTGGGCCGCCGTCATACCGTGCTGGGGTTGTGGTAACCTTGCGAGCGACGGAGCGCGAGTTAGTCAGGTTTGTGGATTTACTGGCGTCGTACCGTGTTGGGGTTGTGGTAACCTTTCGAGCGACGGAGCGTCGAGTTAGTGAGATCAGTGGATCTGCCAGCTTCGTACCGTGTTAGAGTTGTGGTAACCTTTTGAATGACGGAGCGTTGTATCATACTGATGGCTGGAGTACATTGTGACCTTGTGAGATCTTCAGTGTGCTGGGATCCTTTGGACTTTGCGAGCGTATGACCGAGCTAGAGTCGTGTGGACTCTGTGTGTTTTGATCCAGTGTGGTACTAGTCTTAGACTTGGGATACTCAATCGGATTGGGTAGAATTGTCTGTATGTCTTTAGTTTAGACTTTGGATAGATCGTTATTTTATGATATCCAGTTCGAGCGGGAAAATACGTGGCACAGAGTACGTACACGTATTGATCTCAGTGAGTACGTATTTCGTACTCACCCTATTTGTGGACTGTCGTGGATGGACAGGGTATGACAAGGAAAAAGAGCAACGAGGTTGAATAACAACATGAAAGCTCATATCGGACTGATGGGAGAGGCGTGGACGAGGTCTCGATGAGTTTTATTTTGCATTTCGTATTTATTTTATTCGTTTATCGTGACTTTGATATTTACATATTTATTTTGCTATTTGGTCTGGATCATTCTTATTTTGGAATAAATCATACATTTTATTTTATAAATGCGTTTGAGCGACGACACGTGTAGCCACCTCATGGAGGTGATGGTGGACACTCCTAGTCTCGAGGTGGTTCCGAGATGGGGGTGTTACAAATTGGTATCAGATCCTGGTTGTTAATTTTCGTATTTATCGTTTTCACTGCATTTCAAAATGTTTTGCGAAATGTTTAATAAAGCCACGAGACCGTAGCATACATGTCCTGAAATATCTAATGGGTTTAGAGCTGTGAAAACTAATAGTAGTTAATTGTGTGTAGGAGACAGTACCGAGGAGGATGATTACTAGAGCTCTTGGTCGTGGATTGAGTAGATGCTCTCGTTCCACTAGCCGTTTGCAGTCTTAATCATCTGGACGAAGATTGCGAAGTGGAATAGATAGAGATGTCATGAGATAAATGTTGAAAGAACTATTAGCAGAAAGTCGACAATATGATCAAAAGGAGAGTCCGGCAACCCCACAAGTACCGGTGCAGGCACCGACACCACCACCAGTACAGCCACCTGCTCCGCCACAAGTACCGTCGCCACAACCACCAATCCCTCCTCCAATGTTTAATCAGAGGCATGCAGAGACGTCAGAGTATTTCTATGTCATGGATCACATGGCTAAATGGGGTACAAAGTCATTTTGTGGCGTTGCGATACCTACCTTGAAGGCGGAGGAGTGGATATTTTGATTAGAGCGGAACTTTCGATCATCTAGATGTCCATTAGAATTTAAGATGGATATTGCACTCCACTATTTGGAGAGAGAAGCGGTGTTTTGGTGGAAAGAGATTGAGAGGGAACGTCCATATCATATGTTTTCTTGGGATGAGTTCAAACAACTTTTTATGTATTGCTTTCAGACCAAGAAGATTCAACAAAAAACTATTATCTCGGAATGGAAAAAAGTCTCTCTCAAAATGGAGAAAAGTCTATCCCAAACCTATGGATCCGATGGATGCGTATCTATTTGCAATGACATCATTCTGTAGATGACAGTAACAATCGTCGGAAGATTTGAGATTAAAGATGGATTAACAGCAAGCGAGTCGACCGAATGAGAAACAGTTTGAGGCGACAAATGATGCGAGTTGTCAAAAGATCCCGAAGTCGATCTAAAATATAGGGTTTCCAATATTTTCCTTCTACGAATGCGCTAGAGAGATCCGTCGTTCTCCTCCACTTGACGGATTGGGAGCATGTGACTAATCCAACGAGGAGATTAGAAAACCTATGAGAAGCAAAAACTCTAGAATTTTAGAGTCCAACATTGCTTATTCCATTGAGATAGATGGAGAGAGTTTTGAATACAAGATTGAGGTTCTTCCCGATGGACTCACCCATAACGCTACCTTGTCTTAGTGGTAGCCCATCCGTCGTCCTACGGTACCCCTCTATGATAACCTTCATTTTGCAATTAGGGTCGTTGTTGTCATGTTTCACTCGAAGATCGTACTCAATTTGTCATGTTTGTTTCTCCGGTGGGTGTCTTTCGCTGCATAATGATTTCATTTTGGTTTGGAAGCTATAAAACCGAAGAATTTAAAAACCATTAATGAGAGAATTGTAGTGAGTGAGAATTGATGATGGCGAGACCGAAATTGATTTTTTCGTTTGAATGGAAAGGAGTGGACATTGATGATATTGAGTTTATGACGTTAAAAGACTTTAATACAAATAAAATAATTTTTACATTTTTTATTAATAACATTTATTAAATTATTAGTTAAGATAATAATAATTTAAAAATATAAAAAGTTGAAATTGCTTATGTGGTTATCATGTAGATATAGAGATGGTATGGTTGTCATGTAGAGATGAATATGGAGATGATATGACAATACCAAATTATTTCAAACATTATAAATAAATGCACGAAAGCAGGGATGAAAGCAGTCAGCACCCCGCAATTAGAGAGAGTAGGCAGTAGCCATAATATTTTAGATCATAAGTGTTATACATCCCGATACATATCCTTCTTTATTTTAATGAAAAAATAAATACATTCAAATTTGAAAATTTTAGAAAAATACAATAACTAAATCTTTGTGTAAAAAGAGAAAAAATCTATATTTGAATCTAAGATTTTCGTATGTTTTATGATGTGAAGAATAAATATATATAAATTTCAAATTGTATATAGATAATTTTTAAAATATATTCAATTTCTATATAAAATATAAATTTAATCTCTCATATAGATATAGTTTTTCTATTTTTATAAAAAATTTAAATTTATTTGTAACTTTAATTTTGAATATAGATTTTTAATTTATTTTTAAAGAAAAATATTTGTAAATATACACATCTATCTATTATGTAAAATTTATTAACTATTATAAATAATATATTAATTTTTTATTAATTATAATAAATTCTTATTTTTAACAAAATATTTAAAATATTATATATGAAATATTATGATATTACGTTTGTTGACTCGATTGCCACATTACTATCGATGTAGCGACCCCAAAATTCAACAAACCTAACTTTTAATATATAAGATTCATCATTATGTTGAATTATCAATTTCTAATGAATCCAATTTATATTTTATATTTGTTAAAAAATTAATATCATACTATTATAATTAGTTTGTAAATTATAATTTGTTTTTATAAAAAAACAATATAAAACTGTTAAAATAAATAAATAAATAAATACATAAATATATATATATATAACAAAAAAATATAATAATAAGAAAATTGAATTTAATTGAATATTGTTTTTATAGTTATATAGTAATCTCTAATAACATTTAAAAATATTACAATACATACTAGATTAGATTTCCCGGTTAATATTTATAAGAATACTATTTTTTTATTTTAAAAATTATGACTATGAAATTTTATAAAATTTCAAAAAATGCTATAAGTTTTTATCACTTTTAAAATTTATTAATATTAAAATCATAAATATAGAAATTAACGATAACGTTAATATATAACTTTTTTTATGATTAATGATCACTTTTAAAAATATAGATTTTTTAAATTTATTTTTATGGTCAATCTATTTAATTTTGAAATTGTAAAAATTATACAATACAATATTACTTACAGATATGAAAAACCAATATCTATTTTTGTTTTGTCTTATAGTCTCATATTATGTTACTCTATAACACTTTGTTTCTTTTCTATCTAGAATCATAAAAAGCAAAAATACAATTTCTACGAAACTTGAATATATATATATATATATATATTCAAATTTTATTGTAAGAATTTCAGATCTACACACAATAATTTAAAAGTGATAAAAATATATTAACATTAAAAAATATTTAGCATCTCAATATAATATAATATGTATTTTTTTTAAAATTTTTTTCATATATTCTTTCAATTATATATATCTTTCTCGTTTGTGTCTGACCATAAACAAAAACTAATACAGTTGTATCTCTCTAAAACTTCAAAAACAATCGGACAGATGGTCTGGCTGTACAATTCGTTTTATTGAAATGTTGGACAAAATACCTGAAATGAACATCATCATTCAAATACATTTGCAATATTGTCAAATTCGACTGTGCCTATTATGTTTTAATGCACATAAAAAAAACAAATATAAACAAAATTACACGATTAGGAAAGAAATTTAGAGCTTTGAACTTTATAAAAAACAAAAGTTCATCAATATGTTTTCCAACAATACGCTGTATGGCAGCAACATCTTTCTGATGCTCATTGCACATACTCACAATCGGAGTATGCAATATCACCTCATTGTCGATCCATGACCTATAAGAAGTAAAACACATGAAAGCGATTGACGTCCAAAACTTGAATTTGTGATAAAATCATACAACCTTCAAGCTAAAAGCAATTTACGAAACTCACTTGCAACGTACAATGACATGCACATTCACACAATTCTCTCT
Source organism: Gynandropsis gynandra (assembly GCA_036759665.1). Classification (NCBI taxonomy): domain Eukaryota; kingdom Viridiplantae; phylum Streptophyta; class Magnoliopsida; order Brassicales; family Cleomaceae; genus Gynandropsis; species Gynandropsis gynandra. Next base: position 2,175,191 of record CM071870.1, read on the forward strand.
ATGGGATGTTCAAGTACATGAGACAATAATCATTAAACTTATCCAAATAATAGAAAATCTGAGACAAGATTCAAAATCATTATGAGAAACGTCAGTGTCATTGCATTTCGGCAATCACTTATCTTAGAGACGCAATGCAAGACTTGATAATAAGATCACAAACCATGTCTACACACGTATACTGTTACATTAAATCATATCTTTTTATTAGTATGAGAAAGATGAGTTTACAAACCATGGTACAATCCAATATATAGAGAGGATGTCAAAACATGAAAAATGCAAACTAACAATATCTAGGAGAATCCCATAAACAATCACATTTTATGGAATATAATCCAAATAGGATTGCCATTAATATCGTGGGTGCAATATATTGGGATGTTCTTAATTCAGAAAAAGGATGTTTCTACCTTGATGGAAAGATCTTGCTTTCTCTTTCAGCTTTCAATGGAATTGGTATGCCCGACGTTCATCGATTCCAATTGAAAGTTGAAAGAATCTATTTTCATTGATCAAATGAGTATACTTATGTATTGTTTTTTTTATAAATGGATGTTCACCAATTCATCGATTAGAAATAGAGAAATTCAACTAAAAGAGATATAGTTTGAGGTAGAAATCGAGGCAATCTGAATCTAATGCATTTCTAAAGTTGAAGAAGATCCAAATCAAACTTAAAAATCAATCTCCGAAATTTGAGGAAAAATAAATTAAATTTGAGGAATAAAAAGGCGAAACCAAATTCGATGAAGAAAAAATACATTGTCGAAACCCTAACTGACCCACCGCACCATCGTCAACACATGAACATGTTTTTGTCGTTGATCCGCCGAAAGAAAACCATAATTCTCAATGACCCTCAACGTTGATCGCAACAGTGCGAATAAAACAAACCTATTCGGTATTTCTTCTTCACCAAGCTCACTTTCCTCCACCATGGTGTGTGAAACGCTACAAATGGAGAAGAGCATGAAAAGATAGGGAGAGAAGGAGATAATGAACGTGGCGAACTGTCGATATCGACGACAACGAAAGCTCCATGCCATAGGGATGAAGAGAACTTGATATCATCCTGATCTTTGGTGGAAACCACTACTGAGACACAAATGTTCAACTTGATGTATGCTTCAAATATTGATCTTTAGTAAAACCATATCTTCCCGATTGAACTTCTCCTCCCGACAAAAAAGATGTTTTATTAAAAACTAGTTAAATATAATTATTTTGAGAACACAATGTTGTCTACCGAATCTGTTGAAATTTGTTTTGGAGTAAAATACTTAATAAATTGATTTAATTTACAATTAAATAGGATTACTTGAAGAGAAATACAATATTAGTCTCTTAATAAAATCATAGCATTAAGTTCTGTTGGAATTCGTCGTTGGAGTGAAATGCCTAAATAATTAATTTAATTTATAATGAAATACGATTAATTAGAAATAGATATAATATTGGTTTCCTAATAAAAGGCATAACATTAAGTCAAGGTTGGCTATCTGTTAAAATTCTTCTTTTGAGCGGTGATGGTTGGAAGCATTGGAACGGCAGAATATCAGATATATCCTCGTAGGGCTAAAACGCTTAAAAAATATCCTTCCCTAAAATAATTATTTAATCGGAAAAAAAAACTGGAGAAAAGACAAATTT
>CM071870.1:2176853-2194853 GCA_036759665.1 Gynandropsis gynandra
TTTTCAGCCAAGGGTATTTTTGAAGCACTTTAGCCCTACAGGGGTATTTTTGATAATTCCCCCATTGGAATGCATGAGAATAACATATTTGTTTAAATATATATAAAATTTTGGGTACATTTCTTCAATTGATTTTTTTAGTTAATTTAAATCCAATGTTATTATACTAATTAATTTTTAAAATTATGATTTTAATTATTTTTTTATCTATATATTATATCATACACAGTTTTAACCTAAATTATAAATATGATCCATATGAAATTGATAAAATTTATTTATTTAAAAATGTAGAACATAAGATTTATAGATTAAAAATAAAAAAATTAAATAATATCCATAAAAAATAACATATTACTTTTTTTAGAATCGACCGGTATTTAATTAAAAAGCGGTAACAAATTTGAATCCAAATTCGGTTATCTTTTGGGAGTGAGGTGATCACCACATCATCGTGACATCAATATAATTGAGCAAAAACTCAAATTTTAATATATAAATTTCGAGAATATTATAATCAAATCATCTCAATTAGACCATAAATATAAAACATATAAGTTTAAAAACAAGATGAATCGATGTTAACAATCCCTGTTATACATTTTATTAAATCTTCCACGATATTCAAAAATTTCATTAAATATTGAGAATCCATAAACACCATTTCTGAGATCTTAGTCTAACAATTTTTTTCATGACCAAATCAACTTTTTTTAAATTCTCAATAATCTTGGATCAAATCAATTTTCCGAATTGATCAAGCTCCAAAAATAATATTTTTAATAATACGACGTTGCAAACAAGTGCACAACATATCACTAAAATTCATACAAATAATAAAAACCCATTTAAATATAAAAAAGTATAATTGAATTTATTTTTTAGGACAAAATCAGCAAAATATAATTAAGATTCAAATGTAATGTACTAATATATTAGCTCGGGAGAAATAGGATATAATAAAGAAAGAAAAGAGAAATAGGAAATTCGATGAATTACATTGTTGATTTAGTTTAAATTTTATTTAATTTAATATAATATAAATTACATTGTCAGTTTAGTTTTATTTTATTTTTTTATTAATATTATAATATAATATAATATAATATAATATAATATAATATAATATAATATATCCCACTTGTTAATCATGAGACTAGGTGTATCACACAGTTCCCGTTATTCGTTTGGTCCATATATCGACAGGGCATATAACAATTTTTCCCTTAAATTTACATATTTTTAGTGAATGCTTTCACCGAATTTTTTTCATCGATAATCGTCATCTCGTTAGAAAATGAAAGATAACTGGTTTTAAAAATGTATCACATCCTCTAAATCATATATTTTATAATAAAGTTAATCTCATATAAATTATAATTAATCTTATAAGATGGATTTTAAATATAAATATTAGAAATCATTATATGTATAAAAATAAAAAAATTTAAAATAACATATCATAAGAAATATATAAATTAGATAAAATGATTTTCTATTTATAAATTGGATAAATTATATGATAAAATAAAATTTTAAATTGTTTTAAAAGAACCAATAAATTATATCCAATTATATATGATATTTAGATTATTTTTAAAAAAATAAATTTGTGTAATTTTATTGTTTTCAAAATCAAGTGCACACATTTTAAAATCGTCTATAAACATCATGTCCTTATTACAAGTCTCAATACAAATATTATGTCCTTATTACAAGTCTCAATATAAAGCTTAAATTGATTTAAATAAATTCCAGGCTAGTCGTATCCGATTCTCTTGGTGCGCTATGTCATATGCAAAATATACAATATTGATGGTCAAATCCTCGCAAACAGAAATAAATGTGGTTAATTGAAAGAAAAATCAATTTTCGTACATATAAATGAAAAATAGTCGATCTTAGAACCGATCCTTTTGCGCCAGTACTGTTGCGAGACTGGTACTTGGCGGCTCTTGTATAGAAACAATTGTGTTTATTAGTTATTAATCAGCTTGGTTCATATAGAAAAAGCAATAGTGAGAAATGAAGAACATTGGGGTTAACCATAACATAGGTAGATAGAAAGGAGGATGATGTACCCTACAGTGGATTCATTTATGGCACTTAAGAGGCGCGACCCCATGATGACTCATCATTGGCGCTTCATCTCTGCCATAAGCAATCTAACCATTGAATCCAGTAATTATAACATCTACAAATCAAGTCTAAGTGTAATATTTTCTACAATTTCCTCGCCTGAATTGTGGAAGACGATGAGAAATCTTGAGAGTAAAATTCAAAGAATAAAAAGGAGGACAATGTAGCGTACAGTGGATTCGTTTATGGCCCTCAGGAGGCGTGACTCCGCGATGATTCATTGTTGGGCTTCATCTCTGCCATCAACAATCCAACCATTGAATATAGTGAGTATAACATCTCCAGATCAAGTCTAAGTGTAATATTTTCTACACTAAACCCAATCATAACATACCATCGCCATTCATGTAATAGTGAAACGAAAAAACTTGGAGTGAAATTGCAAGTACCTAAAATCCATAAACATCGCTAAAGATTGGAAAAAATACCTTCATTAGCCTTCTCATAACAATATTTGCTGACTTCTACCATGATCTTCTTCTTCTTCTTCAAGTATGAGACCGAGGATCGCATGAACAACTCTGCAAATGGCTTCCACTCCGAGAGGGGTTGTGGAAGGAAGAAGACCGTAGATTGAGAGAGGACAGAAAAACAATGGTTTGACAAAAATATATGCAAAAATGTTTAGGATAAGAACGTCGATGCAACACAGCCATAGAATCGTTGCGAAAGACATGTTCGAAGATAATCAGGATGATAGAAAAAAAATAAAATAGTGCATACCTGTAAACAGATCTGGAAGCACGAATTCATGAAATCGAGACAAAAACAGAAGAAATCAAAGCGTTCACCTCTTGTTCACCTCTTTCATTTTCCAAGCTAAAGCTGCTGACCATTAAAAGGGCCATCAGCGAGCTGGGTTGGATAATAATTTTCCAACAACAATCAGCTCCCGAGCTAATATATTAGTATATTACTTTTGAATCTTAATTATATTTTGCTGATTTCGTCCAAAAAAAATCCAATTATAAAATTTTTACAGTTAAATGGATTTTTATTATTTTTATGAATTTTAGTGATATGTTGTGCACTTGTTTGAATTGTCGTATTATTAAAAATATTATTTTTGGTGTTTGATCAATTCAGAGAATTGATTTGATCAAAGATTATTGAAAATTTATGAAAAGTTGATTTGGTCATGAAAAAAATTGTTAGACTAAGATCTCAAATGTTGTTTATGGATTCTCAATATTCAATAAAATTTTTGAGTATCGTGGAAGATTTAATTAAATGAATAAACTTATATATTTTATATTTATGGTCTAATTGAGATGATTTTATTACAATATTCTTGAAATTTATATATTAAAATTTGAGTTTTTACTTAATTGTAATGATGTCACGATGATGTGGTGATCACCTCACTTTCAAAAGATAACCGAATTTGGATTCAAATTTAATACCGCTTTTTAATTAAATACCGGTCGATTCTAAAAAAGTAATATATTATTTTTTTACGGATATTATTTAATTTTTTTAGTTTTAATCTATAAATCTTATGTTCTACATTTTTAAATAAATAAATTTTATCAATTTCATATTAAAATATTTATAGTTTAGGTTAACATTGTGTATGATATAATATATAGATACAAAAATAATTAAAATCATAATTTTAAAATTAATTAGTATAATAATATTGGATTTAAATTAACTAAAAAATCAATTGAAAAAATGTTCCCAAAATTATATATATATATATATATATTAAATCTGTTATTCTCATGCATTTCCAATGCTCCAACCATCACCGCTCAAAAGAAGAATTTTAACAGATAGCCAACCTTGACTTAATCTTATGCTTTTTATTAGGAAACCAATATTATATCTATTTCTAATTAATCGTATTTCATCATAAATTAATCAATTATTTAGGCATTTCACTCCAACGATTAATTCCAACGGAACTTAATGCTATGCTTTTATTAAGAGACTAATATTGTATTTCTCTTCAACTAATCCTATTTAATTGTAAATTAAATCGATTTATTAAGTATTTTACTCCAAAAAAAATTTCAACAGATTCGGTCGACAACATTGTGTCTTTCTCCAACTAATTATATTTGACTAGTTTTTAATAAAACATCTTTTTCGTCGGGAGGGGAAGTTCAATCGAGAAAATATGGTTTTACTAAAGATCAATATTTGAAGCATACATCAAGTTGAACATTTGTGTCTCAGTAGTGGCTTCCATTGAAGATCAGGATGATATCAAGTTCTCTTCATCCCTATGGCATGGAGCTTTCATTGTCCTCGATATCGACAGTTCGCCACGTTCATTATCTCCTTCTCTTTTCATGCTATTCTCCATTTGTAGTGTTTCACACACCATAGTGGAGGAATGTGAGCTTGATGAAGAAGAAATACCGAATAGGTTTGTTTTGTTCGCACTATCGCGATCAACGATGAGGGTCATTGAGAATTATGGTTTTCTTTCGGCGGATCAACGACAAAAACATGTTCATGTGTTGACGATGGTGCGGCGGGTCAGTTAGGGTTTCGAGAATGTATTTTTTTCTTCATCGAATTTGGTTTCGCCTTTTTATTCCTCAAATTTAATTTATTTTTCCTCGAATCGCAGAGATTGATTTTTAGGTTCGATTTGGGTCTTCTTCAACTTTAGAAATGCATTAGATTCAGATTGCCTCGATCTCTACCTCAAAATATATGACTTTTAGTTGAATTTCTCTATTTCTAATCGACGAATTGGCAAACATTCATTTATAAAAAAAAATACATAAGTATACTCATTTGATCAATGAAAATAGATTCTTAGTATAATTCCTCATCATCAATAATATCTTGTGGAGCATAAATGAAAATTGTAAACCTCTTAGCCCTTTCTATTGTTTTTTTAAACTTATCAAGCTTTGCAATACTCTCCTATATCAAATTTATTGTATGAATTGCACAAGATGTCCAAACTATCTCGGACATCACATTCTTTATCAACTTTAAAGCGGTCATTTTATTAGTGGCTATTAGATTACATATAAATTCGAAAATTTGGTCCTCACAGATACAAAGTCATGGTGTATACCCTATCTATATACAATCCATCATTGTTATAAAAATCTTATATGACCGTCCTAATCCTATGTTCCTAACTGATCCATAATCAGAACAACGATAGAAATTCGTTGGGAGAATTTACCAAAACTGAAGACGACGAGCATGAAGGCGACAAGAGAAAGAAGAGAGTCGACGGTGCTGCTGCAAACCCAGAAGATGGAGACTTAAGGCAAGCGACACAACCGGAAGAAGCGCGCGACGATAGGAGAGACACGCCGGTAGGGAGAGAGGCGACGGAAGGTACGCGATGGTAGGAAGAAGAGAGGCGATGGTTGGAACGAGAGAGGCGACAATACACAGAAGACATGCGACAGTGATGCAGAGTCAGACGATGGAGACTGAAGGCAAGCGAGACAACCGGAAGAAACACTCAACATTAGAGAGAGACGCGAACGGTCGGGAGAGAGGTGATGGTAGGGATGCGGCGGTAAAGAAGAAACGGGGCGAGCGACAGTCAAAAGCAAAAAAAAAAAGACGAATAAAAAATTAGGGATTCATTTTTTTAAGACCAAAATGATTTGGTCTTTAAAAAAATGAAATCGTTTTAATAAACGCAGAATAAAAAGAATAAAAGACTGCCTAGATGGCCACCTAACGACTAATCGGCCACCCAGAAACTCTGATTTGTAGGTAATAAGACCGTCCGACCTCCGCCTAGCGCCTAGGCGAGCCTAGGCCTCAGTCTAGACCGATTTTTAGATCCTCGCCCATTGTTATTTCATACGAATATTTATTCTATATACATAGTTTACTAATAACTAACACAACTTTGATCATTAACCTAATTAAATTATATATATATATATAAAGTTGTATTAAATTAGTATATGATTAAAAGATTTGTTATTTATAATTATACCAATTAAATATTTATACAAGTTGTTTATATATTTATATCGGATGTTATAAAGTTTACTCTACTTATTAATAATCAGTTTTATAGCTTTCAATTCATAAAATTTACACATTGTATTAATTTTTTTTATCTCTCCATGTGTAATTTTAATTTTATATTTCGAGATAGTGATTTTTATTCATCTTATCTCTTTCTTTAAATTTTAAAAATATCTAATTCGTATAATCAAATTTTAATATACGATAGATATTTAAATGTTTTATTCAAAAAAATTTGAAAGAGTAATGTACTCATATATTCCTTAAAATTATAGTTTATCACTATCTCTTGCAATTTTCAATATAAAACTTGTAAAAACTAATAGTCATTGATTAAAAATTATTTTAAATTTTTTTTGATGATGTTGTGTATATTTACGGGACTAATAATATTACTTTATAAAACACAAAAAATTTGTTTTCATATTGACTAAAATTTAAAAGATGATGAAAAAACATCAATTTTTTAATGTTTTAAGACAAAAAAGTGAAAGATATAACATTAGATTTCCATCAAACGGAATAACAAAACATAAATGATTGAAATAAAATGATATTATTTATTAGTGACAACTCGAACATAGATGAGAAATATATTTCTCTGAATTATTTTGATGAATGGGCGATTTTTTCATTTGAATAGACAAAGAAACTAACAAAGGTTGGTGCAGATACATTGACCTAAAGCAGCGGCCGTCAGAGAAACCTTCGGTGTGGCAAACTGTGGCGCAGTTATGATGCTCGAGACACTCACCTCGGAAATGCTGACTTTTTTGTCGGCAAATCTCCCCTTCAACCCTCTTTACCATCGTTTCTTCGTTATTTGCACAAAAATATAACATTTAAAATTTTAGATATATAAATAATCTATTTTTATAACTATAATGGTTAGTTTTTATATTTTAACAAAGTATAATCACATATGATATATGCATAACAAAATACAAAATAGACCACTTACGAGACGCAAAAACGAAGAGAAAGAAGAAAACAAAAAAGTATTTTTTCTCCTTGTCTTGTAATTAAAATTAAAAAATCTATATAAATGTGTTTTTTTGTTAAAACTAAGTGAAATAACAAAGGTTTCTGATCAATCTTTATTTATAGAATAATTATTGTTCATGTATTCACATTTTTTTATGGTAAATGTGGAAGATCCTCGTTGCCTTCCTTTTTTAAAAAACGTATCTTTTTCTTTTACTCTTTGTTTATATATGGAATAATTTTTAAATAAACCTTTTAAATCAATGTATTATTATGGTGTTTGTTAGGAAAAATTATGGATTTTCTTATAATGCCTTCAAATTTTCTTCTATCGAACTAAAGTTTTTATATTCTTTTCCAGATTCTCATTTATCGAAAATCAAATATTTATCTATAATGCCTCTAAACTTTCTTCTATCGAACCAAATTTTCTAAATGATAATCTGGATAAAAATTACAGTGGATGTTATTGAAGAAATATTATTATAATTCAAAATTAAATTTAATTTGTTTTTATAATTTTGATTTTGCGAGATTTTAGTTTTTCCAAAACAAATTAAAATATGCATCTATAAATTTTTAAAAATATTACTGACGAATTTAATGTAATACCAATTATAATATGAAATTTCTACAAACAACATATATCGAAATCGACTTTACCTGATGATGGAAGTCTGACTTTAATACAAAAAACAATATCTCTTAAATTTAAAAATTCTATGTCTATATATATATGTCATTTAAATATAATTATATAATTAATTTAAATTAGTTATATAATAAATTTCTAACTATCTTCTTCTAATTTTATTTAAAACATAACTTATTTTAAAAATATACCTGAAAATCGCCAAATGATTTGCAGTGGTACACGTTGCTCTTAATATTGGATTTTACTATCTTTATATACATAAAGATAGTGTCTTAAAACTAGTATCTTTATATACAAATGAGTCACTATCTTTTTATGATTCTTGTTACCAAGAATCATAAAAAGTAGTTAGTAAAAATATTATTATTTTTAAAATCTCGATTTTTATATGTGTATAGATGATTTTAAAATGTGTGCACTTGATTTTGAAAACAATAAAATTACACAAATTTAATTTTTTAAAAATAATCTAAATATCTTATATAACCATATATGTATATAAAGGGAGGTTTTTTCGTATTCTTTGGTGTTGTCACGTCAGCAAGAGAAGTAAAAAAACTTCTTTTTTTTTTGTAAATGAAAACACTATTAATTAGATTAATTTTCCATCATGTATTTGTAAAGAATTCAAAGGGTCACTAATATAATTTATTAGATTCATATTGAGAAAAAAAACCATCTACATGAGTTCTACAGATGTCGCTTTTGCTACTGATATGATGAACCACTTTAAATTTCGAATTAATGTCAATTCCTTGTATGTATCTCATCCTCTCTCTGCAGCAGTTCAGCTTACCCAGTTTAAGGGACGATACAAATGCTCGGAGTGAATTCTTATTGACTATACAAATGCTTAGAGAGAATGATCTCCACTGGCATGCTAGAGAGAGAGATCAATGGGAATTTGAAGGATTTGAAGCGTTTATGGCTGATCTCCTCTGCCATGGATCTCCTCCGACATGGAAAATCTAAAGAATTTGAGACCTTTATTCCACAACAAGATTTCTTCGTATTTTCACCACGACCTTTACACGAAGCTTTCTTTCCCTTTTCCTCGCTCTCATTCTCTTTTCTTCTTCAATGCAGCAAGAGGTGCACGCTTTGATTTTCCTTCTTGTACTTAGGGTTTTGTGTCTTAATGAATTTGATAGAGAGAGATCGAGCTGTGACTATAGCCATGGCAATAACATCTAGAGTGGAAGAGGGGATTGGTTTGAAGCTTGAGGAAGATCTAACTCCAAGGTTGTTCGAGGTCTCCATCAAGGGGAAGCGAGCTAGACGAGAAGATGAACTGGTGGCAGTGGAAGAGGATGATAAGAGGCAATAAATAGGATAAGGAGTATTACTCAGGAGGGGGAGCGTGGGTCTGACATCAAGACAGAGCCAATGGAGGAGAATAACTCTGATAACCATAATGGTCAGTAGCTTGAGCTTGGAAAATGAAAGAGGTGAACGCTTCTATGTTCCCTCTTTTACTTAGGCTTTTGTGTCTCAATGGAATTTGATATTCCTTTCTTTTGTCTATGTCTCGATTTCACCAATCTGAGCTTCCAGATCCGATGTAGCAAGAGGTGAACGCTTCGATAGATCCGGCATGCTAGAGAGAGAGAGAGAGATCAAGATATGACTACAGCCATATCGGTGGTGTTTAGAATGGAAGAGGAGATTGGTTTGAAGCTTGAGAAAGATCTGACTCCAAGGTTGTTCGGGGTCTCCATCGGGGTGAAGCAAGCTAAACGAGAAGATGAACTGGTGGCAGTGGAAGAGGATGATGAGAGGAAACAAATAGGGCGGGGGAATATTTCTCAGGAGGGGAGCGTGGGCCTGACATCAAGACAGAGCCGATGGAGGAGAATAACTCCGATAACCATAATGGTCAGTGGCCTGAGCTTGGAAAATGAAAGAGGTGAACAAGAGGTGAATGCTTCTATTTCTTCTGTTTTTGTCTCGATTTCATGAATCCGAGCTTCCAGATCCGTTTACAGGTATGCTCTATTTTATGTTTTTTCTATCATCCTGATTATCTTCGGACATGTCTTCGCAACGATTCTATGTCGACTGTATTGCATCGACGTTCTTATCCTAAACGTTTTTGCATATATTTTTGTCAAACTGTTGTTTTTCTGTCCTCTCTCACTCTACGGTCTTCTTCCTTCCACAATCCCTCTTGGAGTGGAAGCCATTTGCAGAGTTGTTCATGCGATCCTCGGTCTCATACTTGAAGAAGAAGATCATGGTAGAAGTCAGCAAATATTGTTACGAGAAGGCTAATGAAGGTATCTTTTTCCAATCTTTAGCGATGTTTACAGATTTTAGGTACTTGCAATTTCACTCCAGGTGTTTCGTTTCACTATTACATGAATGGCGATGGTATGTTATGATTGGGTTTGGTGTAGAAAATATTACATTTAGACTTGATTTGGAGATGTTATGCTCACTATATTCAATGGTTGGATTGTTGATGGCAGAGATGAAGCCCAAAAATGAATCATCACAGTCACACCTCCTCAGGGCCATAAACAAATCCACTACAGGCTACATGGTCCTCCTTTTTATTCTTTGAATTTTACTCTCAAGATTCCTCATCGTCTTCCACAATTCAGGCGATGAAATTGTAGAAAATATTACACTTAGACTTGATTTGTAGATGTTATAATTATTGGATTCAATGGTTAGATTGATTATGGCAGAGATGAAGTGCCAATGATGAGTCATCACGGGGTCGCGCCTCTTAAGTTCCATAAATGAATCCATTGTAGGGTACATCATCCTCTTTTTTACCTGCCTATGTTATGGTTAACTCCAATGTTCTTCATTTCCTCACTATTGCTTTTTCTATACGAACCAAACTGATTAATAACTAATAAACACAATTGTTTCTATACCTTCTATGATCGACTATTCCAGTTATAGGTACTAAAATTGATTTTTCTTTCAATTAGCCACATTTATTTCTGTTTCCGAGGATTTGACCATCCCTATTGTATATTTTGCACGCACCAAGAGAATCGGATACGATTAGCCTGGAATTTATTTAAATTGATTTAAGGTAAATCAACTTTATATCAAGACTTGTAATAAGGACATAATATTTGTGTTGAGACTTGTAATAAGGATATGTTGTTGATAGATGATTTTAAAATGTGCGCACTTGATTTTGAAAACAATAAAATTACACAAATTTAATTTTTTTACAACAATCTAAATATCTTATATAATTGGATATAATTTATTGGTTCTTTTAAAAAAATTAAAATTTTATTTTATCATATAATTAATCCAATTTATAAATAGAAAATCATTTTATCTAATTTATATATTTCTTATGATATGTTATTTTAAATTTTTTTTATTTTTATATATATAATGATTTCTAATATTTATATTTAAAATCCATCTTATAAGATTAATTATAATTTATATGAGATTAACTTCATTATAAAATATAGGATTTAGAGGACGTGATACATTTTTAAAACCAATTATCTTTTATTTTCTAACGAGATGACGGTTATCGATGAAAAATCGGTAAAAAAGTCACCAAAAATATGTAAATTTATCGGAGAAATAGTTATATGCCTTGTCGATATATGGACCAAACGAATAACGGGAACTGTGCAATACACCTAGTCTCATGACTAACAAATGGGATATATTAAATTATATTATTAATAAAAAATAAAATAAAACTAAGTTAACAATGTAATTCATATTATATTAAATTAAATAAAATTTAAACTAAATCAACAATGTAATTTATAGACTTTCCTATTTCTCTTTTCTTTCTTTCTTTCTCATTGGGTTGGTAAAAGGGCCATCAGCGAGTTGGGTTGGATAATAATTTTCCAACCACAATCAGCTCCGAGCTAATATATTAGCATATTACTTTTGAATCTTAATTATATTTTGCTAATTTCGTCCCAAAAAATAAATCCAATTATAAAATTTTTATAGTTAAATGGGTTTTTATTATTTTTATGAATTTTAGTGATATGTTGTGCACTTGTTTGAATTGTCGTATTATTAAAAATATTATTTTTAGTGTTTGATCAATTCGGAGAATTGATTTGATCAAAGATTATTGAGAATTTACGAAAAGTTGATTTGGTCATAAAAAAAAATTGTTAGACTAAGATCTCAAAAATGTTGTTTATGGATTCTCAATATTCAATAAAATTTTTGAATATCGTGGAAGATTTAATTAAATGTATAAACTTATATATTTTAAAATTTAAAATTTTATTGATGGGTTTCGGATGTACGAGGTTCTATTTCTTGGTTTTTGTAAATGATGTGTTCAAATTTTGTAAGGATTTAAGCAGAATCATAACCAGTAAGTGCCTAAATCATTAGAAAACGAAAAAGAAAAAAATCTTGCGGCCTCTCTCCATGTATTTCATAGCAACGAGCTCCTTAGTCTCTTTGTGCCTCGTAAGTCGAAAGATCACTGAAATTCTCAGCTCTCAAATCTTTCAAAACTTCGTACTTCTCCATCTATACCTCCGCCTTCGAATCAATATGTGTTTATGTAAATATGTATTTATGTATGCTTATATAGTTATGTACGAATATATATATATATATATATACAGGATTAGATAAATACAAGGAATTGAAATTAATTCGAAATTTAAATTGATTCATCATATATGTAACAAAAGCGATGTCTGTAGAACACATGTAAATGGTTTTTATTCTCAATAGAATCTAATAAATTCCATTAATGACCCTTTAAAATCTTTACAAATACTTGATGTAAAATTAAACTAACTAACACTGTTTTCATTTAAAAAAGAGAAGTTTTTTTACTTCTCTTGCTTGCTGACGTGACAACGCCAAAGAATAGAAAAAAACCTCTCATATATATATATATATATAAAAGGTTATATAAAATATTTAGATTATTTTTAAAAAACTAAATTTGTGTAATTTTATTGTTTTCAAAATCAAGTGCACACATTTTAAAATCATCTATATCAGAAGAAGATAGTTAGAAATTTATTATATAATTAATTTAAATTAATTATATAATTATATTTAAATGACATATATATATAAATATAATTAGACATATAATTTTTATATTTAATAGATTTATAAAAATCTATGACTATAAGAGATATTTTTTTATATTAAAATCGACTACCATTATGAGGTAAAGTCGATTTCGATATATATTTTTTTAAAAATTCCATATTATAATTGGTATTATATTAAATTCGTTTGTAACATTTTTAAAAATTTATAGATGCATATTTTAATTATTTATTTGTAAAAAAACTAAAATATCGTAAAATCAGAATTATAATAATAAATTAAATTTAATTTTGATATATAATAATATTTATTCAAAAAATCCACCGTAATTTTGATCCAGATTCTCATACAGAAAATTTGGTTCGATAGAAGAAAGTTTATTAGAGGTTGCACATCATCTTTTTCCGGTTTGGAACCGTCATGGCGAAGATGACGTGCCGACGATGAAAGGTCGCGAGGCCACACCTCTTCCACCATTTTGTTTAGTTCATGAATGGAAAACGATCATAGTCTCTGAAACCTACATAAATAAATATTCTTCAAGTTATTATAGTGGTGGTTATGATGTTTGTTTACTTAAGAACACATTGCTGGGAATTTGTAGAATGATTAATCTTGAAAAATACAGGTGAATCTCACGTATATGATGATTATATCGTAGGATTCTTTAATAATTTAGTTTTTGATTGGTCCTAAAGCCTTTGCACGACTAGAAGCCTCACATTTGTGTCTCGTGGAAAGCATATTTTATCATGTTTTAGGCATATGTGCATATGTTTCTTCGTCATGTTTCATCTCGGGTGAGATACTCATGTTTTACATTTCCATTCACTACTAGAAAATTTAATTTTAGGGACGGAATCTGGGGACCGACACTTTCGTCCCTAAATTTAGAAACGGATTATACACGTAGGGACGAAAAATGAAATCCGTCACTAATCCGTTCCCAAATTTGGGTACAGAAGAGTCGTGCCTAATCCATTTCTAAATGCGGACCAATTAGGGACGGCAGGTCATCCGTCTCCAAATTTGGAGACGGATTTGGAACCGTCCCTAAATTTAGGACTTCAAAAACCGTTTTAGGGACGGTTTAGGGACGATTTTTCGGAAAATTAATCTCTTAGTCCCTAATCCGTTCCTAATTCGTGTATAAATAATCTATTTAACCCCTCAACCATTGATACGTTTTTCATAAGCAACTCTCATATTTTTCACCCAATATCTTCTATAGTGTTTGCGATATAATGGCATCTTCATCAAGATCGAACATTTTCGATTCTAGACAATGGATGTACAGAAGAATTGATCCAGAATCTCAAAGCGTATCGAAAGAGTTTATAGAAGGCGTCACACAGTTTATGACAATGGCGACGAATCAACAAGTTTACAAAGAAACGGGTACGTTGGTTTGTCCATGTGTCAAATGCAAGAATGAAAAATTTGTTAATGAGAGAACTGTTTGGAAGCATCTTTATTTAAAGGATTTACCCCGAATTATTTCATGCGGTTATGTCATGGAGAAAAATTTGCACCACGATCTAGTAATGTTGTGGAAAACTTTAGTAGGGGCACTATACATCATGATGAATTTGAGTATTCTCAAGATGTAGAAATGAACCCCTATGTGGAAATGGTGCAAAATGTATTCCGTGAAAGAAACGAAAATATTGAAGAAGATCCGAATGAAGAAGCAAAAAGTTTTTTTGAAATGCTAGAAAGTGCTAGGAATCCACTTTATGATGGTTGTAGGAGTGGTTTATCACAGTTATCTCTGTCTGCACGTTTGATGAATTTGAAGACTGAAAATAATTTGTCTGAGAATTGCATGAATTCGATATTGCAATTAGTAAGAGATTATTTGCCAGAAGATAATAATGCAGTAGACTCCTATTATGAGACAAAGAAGATGATGCGATCTTTGGGTTTATTGCCATATCAAAAGATTGATGTTTGTCAAGACAATTGCATGATTTTTTGGAGAGAGACATCGGAGATGAGTAATTGTCTATTTTGTGGAAAAGATCGGTTTTATTTAACAAAGAATGGAAAATCGGTTCCATATCGTCGTATGTGGTACTTACCAATTACAGACAGATTAAAAAGATTGTATCAATCTGTGGAGACCGCAAGCGACATGAGATGGCATGCTGAGCATTCAAGTCAGGAAGGAGAGATGTGTCATCCCTCAGATGGTGAGGCGTGGAAACACTTTAACAAGGTATACCCTGATTTTGCGGCTGAGAGTCGAAATGTCTATTTAGGTCTTTGTACCGATGGTTTTAATCCATTTGGGATGTCTGGAAAGAATTATTCATTGTGGCCAGTTATAGTGACACCTTACAACTTACCACCGGATATGTGCATGAAACGGGAATTTTTGTTTTTAACAATAATGATTCCCGGGCCTAATCATCCGAAAAGAAGTTTGGATATATTTCTTCAACCACTTATTGAAGAATTAAAAGAATTATGGAATGGAGTTCAAGCGTACGATGTCTCGAGGAAACAAAATTTTATGTTACGAGGTGCTCTCATGTGGACAATAAGTGATTTTCCAGCTTATAGTATGTTATCTGGATGGACAACGCATGGTCGATTGGCTTGTCCATATTGCATGGAAGAAACAGATGCTTTTCAGTTGAAACATGGAAGAAAGACGAGTTGGTTTGATTGTCATCGTCGTTTTCTTCCTGTTGATGATGCATTACGGCGCAACAAGAGAAATTTTAAAAGGAATGTAGTTGTGCGGAAATCTCCTCCTCCAGTTTTGACCGGCGAAGAGATTTTATATGAACGACTTCTTGCTTTGGGTATTCCGAGGAGTATAGATTGCGGAGGGAACAATCATCCGAGAATTGGTGGTTATGGAATTACTCATAACTGGTACAAGAAGAGCATATTTTGGGATTTGCCGTATTGGAAAAATCTGAAACTTCGCCACAATCTTGATGTGATGCACATAGAGAAGAATTTTTTTGATAACATCATCAATACAGTACTGAATGTCACGGGGAAGACAAAAGACAATATTAAATCACGCAAAGATCTAGAAGAATATTGCTCACGAAGGGAGTTACATATAGGTGATGACGGTAAAGCGCCAGTCCCGATATTCAGATTGTCAAATGAAACGAAATATAAATTGTTGAAGTGGTTGAAAGAAGATGTGAAATTCCCCGATGGCTATGCGTCTAACATTGGAAGGTGCGTTGACATTCAAGGAGGAAAGTTATTAGGGATGAAAAGTCACGATTGTCATGTATTCATGCAAAGACTTCTTCCGATATGTTTTTCTGAATTGATGGACAAACATGCACACGAAGCAATTGGAGGTATGTGGTTGATTTTATATTAATATGTAGTGTGAATATTTGTTAAATACACGAATAATATTTTAATGTTACAGGTGTTGGCCTATTCTTTCGAGATTTATGTTCGAGAAATCTGAGTATGGATGTAGTTCGTCGACTGCAAAATAACATAGTTACTGTACTATGTAATTTGGAGAAGATTTTTCCACCATCATTCTTCGATGTTATGGAGCACTTGACAGTTCATTTACCGCACGAAGCCGCACTAGGAGGTCCAGTTCAATTTCGTTGGATGTATCCGTTCGAGCGATTTATGTTTCATCTGAAGAAAAAAACCAAACAAAAAGCTCGACCGGAGGGTTCAATTGTTGAACAATACGTCAATGAGGAAATATCGTTCTTTACGTCATACTACTTCGAGCCACATGTTCAAACGCGGAGTAGAAATCCAGACAGATATTTTGATGGTGGTGTGGCGTATTCATATCCAGTACCAGATGTTCCGGACATATTTTGCGGAATTGGTCGAGCTGCTGGTAAGGCGAAAGATATATGGTTATCACAACGAGATCTTCATATCGCACATACATATGTTTTATTGAACTGCGAATATCTACAGCCTTTTGAAAGGTAAAATCTCATAATTAACTATGGTTATCACAATGACAATTTTGTTTATTGTTATAATATTTGTAGAATTTTGTTTCTTTTTATAGGACATTTGAGGATATATTGAAGAATACATATACGAACATTGATGATTCTCAGCTCCAAGAACTTAAAGAAAAAGATTTCTCGACATGGATGCGACAATATGTAAGTAATGAAATTTTACATAAATAACTTTTATAATATTCTGACGATGTGTATATGTACTGCAGGTTGAGATGGGCAATCACCCGTTGTGGCTACGAGATCTTGTCAAAGGACCGATTGTGAAAGTTATGAGTTGGCCTATGTATTTTACACGTGGTTATAATTTTCACACTTACGATCATGGAAAATTGAAGTCGACGATGAATTACGGTGTATGTGTGAAAGGTGAAAGCTATTGTGCATCGGTCGATGAACCAGATTTTTATGGGATTTTAAAGGAAATTTTGCAATTGGAATATCCAGGTATAGAAAACAAGTTTAAAACAATGTTATCCTTACCACATATGTCATTTTGAATATTGACTCATATTTTGATATTTTTTGTAGGTTATGTCGGTTTAAAAGTGATGTTATTTCGATGTGATTGGTTCGATCCAGTAATCGGTCGCGGAACAAGAGTAAACAAACTAGGCGTTGTAAAAGTTAACTCCACACGAAGATATGAAAAATATGAGCCTTTTATTCTTGCTTCAGAAGCCGATCAAGTTTGTTACGTTTCCTATCCGCATATTAGAAGATCTTCAGGTTGGTGTGTCGCAATGAAGATTCTTCCGAGGGGCAAATTTATCGACAACACAGAACAACAACAATTGCCAATGCAACAACAAATGACCGAGATTATTGCTATTGACGATGTACGCGTTGAGGAACTTAAGCACGGTGAAATGGAGGAACTCGAAACTAATGAAGATGATATTCATGAAGATATAGAAGAAAAAGAAGATGTGGAATTTGAATCAGATACAGAAGATTCGACGGAACAATTGTGTGACTCTGATGATGAATCATGTTAAAAAGTTTACAAATTGTTTTTTATATACATTTTAATGATTGTTTCTATTTTCTCAAAATGATTATATGTTTACGAATTGTTTCTCAATATCGTTCCGATCTATCGTCCCGATCTATTTCTATCGTCCCGATCCCGTTCTATCGTCTCGGGCTCAGTCTCCCGGTCAATCGTCCCAATCTCGGTCCCGATCCCGGTCCCGGTCAATCGTCCCGATCCCGGTCCCGGTCAATCGTCCCGAT
>CM071870.1:2195106-2207181 GCA_036759665.1 Gynandropsis gynandra
TGCATTTCTTTTTTGCTGATTCTGTGTGTTCTCTCTTCTATTAAGGGTGCGAGTCACAAAAAATAGCTGATTTCTAGGTTTTCTTTTGTTAAGAACGCGGGATAGGTTGTGTGTGTGTGTGAAAAGGGCTCAATTTATGGGTATAATCTGATTGAAAGGAATCAACTTTGATAGCTTCAAGGGATCGATTTGATATTGAAATTCATCAGTCAATGGCTTGGATGTTGCTGTAAAGCAGATGTTTGGCATAGATTGAGAACTTTGAGAAGAAAAAGAGAACCAGAATGTAAACGAAGAAGAAGAATAACTTTTGTAAATTGATTCACATGTTTCTCCTAAATATCACATGTTGCTCTAAACAACATTATCTCGTGTGCCTTGTATAGAAATTAGAGTTGAAATTTAGAATCTAATATCGTTGAAATTAGAGTAGATGTTAGGATTCATCGTTGAAATTTAGAACAAAAAATGCGGAAATGAGTTAAATAAATTTAGTTGTTTATTTATGTGTTGATGTTAGAAGTTGCGAAATTTAGAAATGTACGTTGACAATATTTTAATTTCACATTTCAGTATGTCACGACAATATTTTTATTTCACATTTCAGTATGTCGCGTCGCGTTGAAAGAGACGGTAAAACGAGAAACCGCCCTCAGTCCGAGGAAAGTGGCAAACTTTTGTCTCATTCCCGACATTCCAATTCAGGATATGATGATTACATGAATCCAAATTTCTTCCGAAACACTGGATCGACACAACCGGGCCAATATATGCCGTATTATCCGCAAATGCAACCACCACCAGATCAAGTACAGCATGACGATCTGCATATATACGAGGAACCAACAGTGGAAGAAATTTTAGCAATGGATGAAGAGCGACGGAAGCGTCCTCTTATAGACCCTGATCGAAAAACCGACGGACTATGGTATGTAATAAAAAGCATAACATTAAGTAAAGTTGCTATCTGTTAAAATTCTTCTTTTGAGCGGTGATGGTTGGAAGCATTGGAATGCATGAGAATAAAACATTTATTTAAATATATATAATTTTGGGAAAATTTTTCAATTGATTTTTTAGTTAATTCAAATTATTGAATACATAATGGTTGAATATATCATTAGATATAAATTTGTAATAATTTCAAGAATAATTAGTGATCTATAATTCCAATATTGTTATAATAATTAATTTTTAAAATTACGATTTTAATTATTTTTTATCTATATATTATATCATACACAATTTTATCCTAAATTCTAAATATGATTAATATGAAATTGATAAATTTATGTATTTAAAAATGTACAACATAAAATTTATAGATTAAAAATAAAAAAATTAAATAATATCCATAAAAACATAACACATTAGTTTTTTAGAATCGACCGGTATTTAATTAAATAATTCAAATTTGAATATATAAATTTCGAAAATATTGTAATCAAATCATCTCAATTAGACCATAAATATAAAACATATAAGTTTAAAAACACGATAAATCGATGTTAACAATCCCTGTTATACATTTTAATTAACTCCTTAAATATTTTGTTTTGTCCCTAAAAAATATCATAATTTCATTAAATGTTGAGTTATCCTTCAAAAATTCCATGATCTTAGAATCAATAAACAACATTTCAGATATCTTAGTCTAACAAATTTTTTTCATGACCAAATCAATTTTCGTAAATTCTCAATAATCTTTGATCAAATCAATACTCCGAATTGGTCAAGCACCAAAAATAATATTTTTAATTATACGATAATTCAAACAAGTGCACAATATATCACTAAAATTCATACAAATAATAAAAACCCATTTAAATATAAAAAGTTATAATTGGAGTTATTATTTTAGAAAGAAATAATCAAAATATAATTAAGATTTAGAAGTAATATACTAATATATTAGATCGGGAATTGATTGTGGTCGGAAAATTATTATCCAACCCAACTCGCTGATGACCCTTTTACCAACCTTATGAGAAAGAAAGAAAAGAGAAATATGAAAGCCCATGAATTATGAATTACATTGTTGATTTAGTTTAAATTTTATTTTATTTAATATAATATGAATTATATTGTTAATTTATTTTTATTTATTTATTTATTAATAATATAATATAATATATCCCACTTGTTAGTCATGAGATTAGGTGTATCACACAGTTCCCGTTAATCGTTTGATCCATATATCGAAAAAGCATATAACCATTTCTTCCATAAATTTGCATATTTTTAGTGATTGTTTTTACCGATTTTTTTATCATCGATAGTAGTCATCTCGTTAGAAAATGAAAGATAATTGGTTTTAAAAATGTATCACGTCCTCTAAATCATTTATTTTATAATATTTAATCTCATATAAATTATAATTAATCTTATAAGATGGATTTTAAATATAAATATTAGAAATCATTACATTAAAAAAATAAAAAAATTTAAAATAACATATCATAAGAAATATATAAATTAGATAAAATGATTTTATATTTATAAATTGGATTAATTATATGATAAAATTAAATTTTACATTGTTTTAAAAGAACCAATAAATTATATCCGATTATATAAGATACTTAGATTGTTCTAGAAAATTAAATTTGTGTAATTTTTTTTGTTTTCAAAATCAAGTGCACCCATTTTAAAATCATCTATAAACATCATGTCCTTATTACAAGTCTCAATACAAACATCATGTCCTTATTGCAAATCTCAATATAAAGATGATTTACCTTAAACCGATTTAAATAAATTCCAGGCTACTCGTATCCGATTATCTTGGTGCGCTGTATCATATGCAAAATATACAATATGGATGGTCAAATACTTGCAAACAGAAATAAACGCGGTTAATTGGAAAAAATCAATTGTAGTACCTATAAATGGAAAATAGTCGATCTCAAGAAGGTATAGAAACACCTATGTTTATTAGTTATTAATCAGCTTGGTTCATATAGAAAAAACAATAGTGAGAAATGCAGAACATTGGGGTTAACCATAACATAGGAAGATAGAAAGGAGGATGATGTACCATGCAGTAGATTCGTTTATGGCACTTAGGAGGTGTGACCCCGTGATGACTCATCGTTGGCGCTTCATCTCTGCCATAAGCAATCCAACCATTGAATCCAGTAATTATAACATCTACAAATCAAGTCTAAATGTAATATTTTCTACAATTTCCTCGCCCAAATTGTGGAAGACGATGAGAAATCTTGAGAGTAAAATTCAAAGAATATAAAGGAGGACGATGTAGCCTACAGTGGATTTGTATGTCGCCCTCAGGAGGCGTGACCACGTGATAACTCATTGTTGGGCTTCATCTCTGCCATAAAAAAATCTAACCATTAAATCCAGTGAGTATAACATCTCCAAATCAAGTCTAAGTGTAATAATTTTTACACTAAACCCAGTCATAACATACCATCTCTATTCATGTAATCGGGAAACGGAACACTAGGAGTGAAATTGCATGTACCTAAAAATCTGTAAACATCGCTAAAGATTGGAAAAAAAATACCATCATTGGCCATCTCGTAACAATATTTACTAAGTTCTACCACGATCTTCTTCTTCAAGTATGAGAGCGAGGATTGCATGAACAACTCTGCAAAAGGCTTCCACTCCGAGAGAGGTTGTGGAAGGAAGAAGACCGCAGACTGAGAGAGGACAGAAAAACAACAATTTTACAAAAATATATGCGAAAAGGATTGGGATAAGAACGTCGATGCAACATAGTCATAGAATCATTGCGGAAGACATGTCTAAAGATAATACCTGTAAATAGATCTGGAAGCTCAGATTCATGAAATCGAGACAAAAACAGAAGAAATCGAAGCGTTCACCTCTTGTTCACCTCTTTCATTTTCCAAGCTCAAGCCACTGACCATTATGGTTATCGGAGTTATTCTCCTCCATCGTCTCTGTCTTGATGTTTGATCCACGCTCCCCCCTGAGAAATACTCCCTCGCCCTATTTGATTCCTCTCATCATCCTCTTCCGCTGCCACTAGTTCATATTCTCGTCTAGCTCGCTTCACCTCGATGGAGACCCCGAACAATCTTGGAGTCAGATCTTTCTCAAGCTTCAAACCAATCCCCTTTTCCATTCTAGAAGCCACCGACATGGGTGTAGTCATAGCTCGATCTCTCTCTAGCATTCCGGATCTTATCGAAGCGTTCACCTCTTGCTGCATCGGACCTAGAAGCTCAGATTGGTGAAATCGAGACACAAACAAAAGAAAGGAATATCAAATTTCATTGAGACACAAAAGCCTAAGTAAAAGAGGGAAAATCAAAGCGTTCACCTCTTGTTCACCTCTTTCATTTTCCAAGCTCAAGCCATTGACCATTATGGTTATCAGAGTTGTTCTCCTCCATCGGCTCTGTCTTGATGTTAGACCCATGCTCCCCCTCCTGAGTAATACTCCCTCACCCTATTTATTGCCTCTCATCATCCTCTTCCTCTGCCAATAGTTCATCTTCTCGTCTAGCTCGCTTCACCTTGATGGAGACCCCGGACAATCTTGGAGTCATATTTTCGTCAAGCTTCAAACCAATCCCCGATTCCATTCTAGATGCCACCGCCATGGCTGCAGTCACAACTCAACCTCTCTCTATATAATTTCATTTGAGACACAAAACCTAAGTACAAGAGGAAAATCGAAGCTGCATTGAAGAAAAAAAGTGGATGAGAGCGAGGAAGAGGGAAAGAAAGCTCTATGCAAAAGTCGTGGTGAAAATACGAAGAGAGCTTGTTGTGGAATAAACGTCTCTAATTCTTTAGATTTTCCATGCTGGAGGAGATCCATAGCATAGGAGATCATTCATAAATGCTTCAAATTCTTCAAATTCCCTTTGATCTCTCTCTCTAGCATGCCGGAGGAGATCTTTCTCTCTAGGCGTTTGTATCGTCAATAAGAATTCACTCCGATCATTTGTATCATCCCTTAAGCTGGGTAAGCTGAATTGCTGCAGATAGAGGATGAGATAAATAGAAGGAATTAAAATTAATTTGAAATTTAAAGTGATTCATCATATCAGTAGCAAAAGCGACGTTTGTAGAACTCATGTAGATGGGTTTTTTTTTCAGTATGAATCTAATAAATTCCATTAGTGACCCTTTAAATTCTTTACAAATACATTATGGAAAATTAATCTAACTAATTAATAGTGTATTCATTTGGCAATTTTTAGGTATATTTTTAAAATAGTTATGTTTTAAATAAAATTAGAAGAAGATAGTTAGAAATTTATTATATAATTAATTTAAATTAATTATATAATTATATTTAAATGACATATATATATATATAAATATAATTAGACATAGATTTTTTAAATTTATAAGATTTATAAATATCTATGACTATTAAGATATATTCTTTTTTGTATTAAAGCCGATTTCCGTTATAAGTTAAAGTCGATTTTGATATATATTGTTTGTAGAAATTCCATATCATAATTGGCATTACATTAAATTCATCTCTAATATTTTTAAAAATTTATAGATGCATATTTGAATTATTTATTTTTAAAAAACTAAAATCTCGTAAAATCAAAATTATGAAAACAAATTAAATTTAATTTTGAATTATTAGAAAATTTCTTCGACCACATCCACCGTAATTTTGATCCAGATTCTCACCCAAAAAATTTGGTTTGATAGAAGAAAGTTTGGAGGCATATAGATAAATTTTGATTTCCGATACATGAGAATCTGGAAAAGCATATAAAAAATTTAGTTCGATATAAGAAAATCTGAAGGCATTATAAGAAAATCCAGAAATTTTCCAAACAAACACCACAATAATACATTGATTTAAAAGATTTATTTAAAAATTATTCCATATATAAATAAAGAGTAAAAGAAGAAGATATATTTTTTAAAAATGAAGGCACCCAGGCTTTTCCACATTTACCATAAAAAAATGTGAATACGTGAATAAAAATTATTCTATAAATAAGGATTGATGAGAAACCTTTTCTATTTCATTTAGTTTTGAAAAACACACATTTATAAGATTTTGTAATTTTAATTATAAGACATGGAGAAAAAGTATTTCCTTTTTTTCTTTCTCTTCATTTTTGCATCTCGTAAGTGATCTGTTTTATATTTTTTTATACATTTGTCATATATGATTATACTTTGTTAAAATATAAAAATCTAACACTTTAGTTATAAAAATAGATTATTTATATATCTTAAATTTCAAATGTTATATTTTTGTGCAAATAAAGAAGAAATGATGGTAAAGAGGGTTCAAGGGAAGATTTGCCAATCGCCAAGTCAACATTTCCGCGGTGAGTGTCTCGATGATCATAACTGCGCCAAAGTTTGCCGTACCGAAGGTTTCTCCGATGGCTACTGCGTTGGTTTCCGCTGCATTGGGGTCCCCCGTCAATGTTTCTGCACCAAGCATTGTTAGTTTCTTTTGTCTATTGAAATGAAAATATCATCGCCCATCCATTCAAATAATTCAGAGAAATATATTTCTCATCTATGTTCGAGTTGTCACTAATCAATAATATTATTTTATTTCAATCATTTATATTTTGTTATTCAGTTTGATGGAAATTTAATGTTACATCTTTCACTTTTTTTTTTCTTAAAGCATTTAAAAAATTTGATGTTTTTTCATCATCTCTTAAATTTTGGTCAATACGATTTTTTTTGTGTTTTATAAAGTAATATTATTAGTTCTGTTAATATACACAACATTATCAACAAAAATTTCAAAATAATTTTCATGAAATGACTATTAGTTGTTACAAGTTTTATATTGAAAATTGTAAGAGATACTAATAAACTATAATTTTAAGGAATATATGAGTACATTACTTTTTAAAATTTGTTTTGAATATAAAATTTATATATCTATCGTATATTCAAATTTGGTTATACGAATTAGATATATTTGAAAGCTTAAAAGGAGGGGATAGGATGAATAAAACATCACTATCTTGAAATATAAAATTACAAATTACACATTGAAAGATAAAAAAAATCAATACAATATGTAAATTTTATGAATTGAAAGCTATAAAACTGATTATTTATAAGTACAATAAATCTCATAACATCCGATATAAATATATAAAAAACTTTTATACATATTTAATTGATATAATTATAAATAACGAATCTTTTAATCATATACTAATTTAATATAACTTTAAATATATATAATTTAATTAGGTTAATGATCAAAGTTGTATTTATGATTAGTAAATTATGTATATAGAATAAATATTCGTATGAAATAACAATGGGCAAGGATGTAAAAATCGGTCTAGACGGAGGCCTAGGCTCGCCTAGGCGCTAGGCAGAGGTCGGGCAGCCCGATTACCTGCAAATCAGAGTTTCTGGGTGGCCGATTAGTCGTTAGGCTACCGTCTAGAGGCCTTTTATTGTTTTTGTTTTGCATTTATTAAAATAACGTTGTTTTTAAAGACCAAATCATTTTGATCTTAAAAATGAATCCCTAATTTTTGGTTCGTTTTTTTTGCTTTTGAGTGTCGCTCGCCCCTTTTCTTCTTTACCACCACGTCCCTACTATCAACTCTCTCCCGACCGTTCGCGTCTCTCCCTACCGTCGAGTGCTTCTTCCGGTTGTCTCGCTTGCCTTTTGTCTCTGTCGTCCGGCTCTGCATCATTGTCGCATGTCTTCTGTGTATTTTCGCCTCTCCTGTTCCAACCATCGCCCCTCTTCTTCCTACCACTGCGTCCCTGTCGTCGCCTCTCTCCCTACCATCGTGTCTCTTCCTATCGTTGCGTGCTTCTTCTGGTTGTGTCGCTTGTCTTAAATCTCCATCGTCTGGGTTTTTAGAAACACCGTCGACTCCCTTCTTCCTCCCATCGCCTTCGTGTCCATCATCTTCAGTTTTGGTAAATTCTCCCTAACGAATTTCTATCGTTGTTCTGATTATGGATCAGTTAGGAACTTAGGATTAGGACGTTCATATAAGATTTTTATAACAATGACAGATTGTATATAGATAGGTATATTTAGTGACTTTGAAAATGTGAGGATCAAATCGTCGAATTTATCTGTAATAAAATAGCCACTAATAACATGATCGCTTTAAAGTTGTTAAAGAATATGATGTCCGAGATAGTTTGGACATCTTGTGCAACTCATACAATAAATTTGATGTTAGAGAGTATTGCAAAGCTTGATAAGTTTAAGAAAACAATAGAAAGGGCTAAGATGTTTACAATTTTTATTTATGTTCACCATAAGATTTTATTGATATGAGGAATTATACCAAGAAGAGAGATATCGTGAGACTTGAAGTTATTAGATTTGCATCAGCTGATCTTAGTTTACAACTTTTAGATTCTAAACATGAAGGATTGAAGATGCTGTTTGCTAGTAAAGAATGGACAGATTGCATATCATCTTTTTTTGGGTTTGGAACCGTCATGGCGAAGATGATGTGCCGACGCTGAACGGCCGCAGGGCAACCCCTCTCCCACCGTTTTGTTTGGTTCATGATGGAAAACGATCATAGTCTCTGAAATCTACATAACTAAATATTCTTCAAGTTATTACATTATTGGTTATGGTGTTTGTTTATTTAAGAACACATTGCTGGGACTTTGTAGAATGATTAATCTTGAAAAATACTGGTGAATCACACATATATGATGCTTAAAAGCAGTAGGATTCTTTAATAATTTAGTTTTTGTTTGGTCTTCAAGCCTTTGCAAGACTAGAAGCCTCACATTTTTGTCTCATGGAAAGCATATTTTATCATGTTTTAGGCATATGTGTATATGTTTCTTCGTCATGTTTCATCTCGGGTGAGGTATTCATGTTTTCTATTTCTATTTCATTGGAATTCATCTGATTAATTGAAAATTTTAAATTTTGTTGATGAATTTCTGATGTACGAGGTTCTATTTTTTGGTTTTTGCAAATGATATGTCCACATGTTGTCAGGATTTAAGCAAAATCAAGAATAGTAAGTGCCTAAATTAATAGGAAATGAAAAGAAAAAAAAAAACCTTGCGACCTTTCTCGATGTATTAGTTCATATATTTATATTAAAAATAATATAATATAATATAAAAATTCGTTGTAAAACAAATGAAGTAGGAGTGCTAAACGGGCTATTCAATTATAATTCAACTCAATTCATTATGTTGAATTATTAATTTCTAATTAATCCAGTTTATATTTTATATTTGTTAAAAATTCATAAAATACGATTCCGTGAAATCCATAGATTATATAATTAGTTTGTAAATTATATTTTGTTTTTATAAAAAACAATATAAAATTGTTAAAATCTATATATATATATATAACAAAAAATATCATAATAAAAAATTGAATTTAATTGAATATTGTTTTCATAGTTATGTATTAATCTCTAACTACAT
Source organism: Gynandropsis gynandra (assembly GCA_036759665.1). Taxonomy (NCBI): domain Eukaryota; kingdom Viridiplantae; phylum Streptophyta; class Magnoliopsida; order Brassicales; family Cleomaceae; genus Gynandropsis; species Gynandropsis gynandra. Next base: position 2,204,500 of record CM071870.1, read on the forward strand.
TTAAAAATATTACAATATATACTAGATTAGATGTCCCGATTAATATTTATAAGTATACTATTGTTTTATATTAAAAATTTTGAATAGGAAATTTTATAAAATTCAAAAAATTCTATAATTTTTGTATCATTTTAAAAATTTTAATAGTAAAATCTTAAATATAGAAATTAAACTATAACATTAATATATAACTTTTTTAAATTAAACTTTAACGTTAATAAAGAAATTAAACTATAACGTTAATTCACTTTTAAAAATATAGAATTTTTAAATTTATTTTTTATGGTCAATTAATTTAATTTTGAAATTGTAACAATTATAAAAATACAATATTATTTACAAAAACGAAAAAACAATATTTATTTTTATTTTGTCATATAGTCTCATAATATGTTACTCTATAACACTTTGTTTTTTTATCTAGAATTATAAAAAACAAAAATACAATTTCTACAAAAACTTTAATATATATATATATTATATATATTTTTTAAAATTTTAGAAAATTTTCAGATCTACGCACTAATTTAAAAGTAATAAAAATATATTAACATTAAAAAGTTTTTAGCATCTCCACATAATATAACATGTATTTTTTATTTATTTCATCATCTCCTTTTCATTATATATATTTTATCGTTCATGTCTCACCATAAACAAAAATTAATATAGTTGTATCTTTCTAAAACTTCAAAAACGATTGGACAGATGGTCTAACTGTACAATTCATTTTATTGAAATGTTGGACAAAATACATGAAATGAACATTATCATTCAAGTTCATTTGCAAAAATGTCAAATTCGACCGTGCATATTATGTTTTAATGCACAGAAATAAAAAAGGAAAATAACAAATATAAAAAAATTACACAATTAATAAAGAAATTTAGAGCTTTAAACCTTGTAAAAACAAAGGTTCAATCAATATGTTTTCCAACAATATTCTGTGTGGCAGCAGCATTTTTCTGATGTTCATTGCAAGAAACAGCAATAGGAGTATGCAATATTGCCTCATTGTCGATCCATGGCCTATAAGAAATATAACACATGAAAGCGATTGACGTCCAAAACACGAATTCGTGACAAACTCGTACAACCTTTAAGCTAAAAGCAATTTACGAAACTCACTTGCAACGTACACTGACATGCACATTCACACAGTTCTCTCAATGCGATGTTCAAGCACATGAGAAAATAATCATTAAATTTATCCAAATAAGGGAAAATCTGAGACAAGATTCAAAATTATTATGAGAAATGTCAGCATCATTGCATTTCTGCAATTGCTTGTCTTAGAGATACAATGCAAGACTTGATAATAATATCACAAACCATGTCTGCACACGTATACTTTTACATTAAAATCATATATGAGAAAGATAATCCAATATATAGAGAGGATGTCAAAACATAAAAAATGTAAACTAACAAAATCTAGGAGAATCCCATAAACAATCTCACTTCATGGAATATAATTCAAATAGGGTTGCCATTAATATCGCGAGTGTAATATATTGAAATGTTCTTAATTCATAAAAAATGATGTCCCTACCTTGATGGAAAGATATTGCTTTCTCTTTCAGCTTTCAACGGAACTGGTATGCCTAATGTTCATCGATTTCGATTGAAAGTTGAAAGAATATATTTTCATTGATCAAATGAGTATACTTATGTATTTTTTTTTAGAAAATGAATGTTCACCAATTCGTTGATTACCTCGAAATAGAGAAATTCGGCGAAAAGAGATATAGTTTGAGGTGGAGATCAAGGCAATCTGAATCTGATGCATTTCTAAAGTTGAAAAAGACCCAAATTGAATCTAAAAATCGATCTTCGCGAATCGAGGAAAAAGGAATTAAATTTGAGGAATAAAAAAACGAAACAAAATTCGATGAAGAAAAAAATACATTGTCAAAACCCTAACCGATCCGTCGCACCATCGACAACACATGGACATGTTTTCATCGCTGATCCGCCGAAAGAAAACCATAATCATCAATGACCTTCATCGTTGATCGCGACAATGCGAATAAGACAAACCTATTTTGTATTTCTTCTTCATCAAGCTCACTTTCCTCCGCCATGGTGTGTGAAACACTACAAATGGAGAAGAGCATAAAGAGAAGGAGAGGGGGAGATAATGAACGTGACGAACTGTTGATATTGATGACAACAAAAGCTCCATGCCATAAGGATGAAGAGAACTTGATATCGTCCTGATGTTCGGCGGAAGCCATTACGAAGACACAAATGTTTGTTGCTCTCATCACTGTTCTTCGACCGGGTGTATGCCTCAAACATTGATCTCTGATAAAACCTTATCTTCACGATTGAACTTCTCCTCTCGAAGAAAAAGATATTTTCTTAAAATACAGTTAAATATAATTAGTTGGAGAAAGATACAATATTGGTCTCTTAATGAAAACATAATATTGTCAATCGATCTGTTGAAATTATTTTTTTTTGGAGTGAAATACCTAATAAATCGATTTAATATACAATTAAATAGGATTAGTTGAAGAGAAATACAATATTAGTCTCTTAATAAAAGTATATCATTAAGTTCCGTGAGGAATTGCCTAAATAATTGATTTAATTTATAATGAAATACGTGAAAGAGATACAATATTGGTTTACTAATAAAAAGCATAACATTAAGTTAAAGTTGCTATCTGTTAAAAT
>CM071870.1:2210365-2229204 GCA_036759665.1 Gynandropsis gynandra
GTGAAAACATTGTGCATTTATTGATTAATACAATAAATTTATTTATTGGATCAATATGTCATTGCAAATAAATTTTAACAAAAGTTATAGAAAAATAATGTTAATATATATAACTAAATAAAATTGTTGATCGTATTTTTATACTTTTATTTGTATCTGTTAAAGCAAATGAAACACCAATTTAATTGAAAATTAGACATAAATTTTTTAATTTGATAATTTATTATTATTGAATGAAATAAATGGTCATAATGAACAAATAATGTTATTTGTATTATTGATCATATTTTTATGATTTTCTTTGCGCTTTTTAAAGCAAATGAAACGCTAATTTAATAGTATATCAGACATAAAATTTTGTAATTTAATGATTTTTTATTATTGAATGAAATAAATGATTTTACATCATGCATTCAAATAGTCATAATGAACATGTAGTGTTATTTTTACTATTTGTATTATTAATCATAATTATTATTCTTTTCTTTGTGCTTGCTGAAGCAAATGAAAACTCAATATAATGGTAAATTGATATAATTTTTTTAATTTGATGATCTATTATTATTGAATAATATAAATGGTCATAATTGATAATATTAGATGTTACATGTAATGTTATTTTTTGTATTAATGATTATAAAAATTTGTATTAATGTAATTTGTTTACAATTATTTGCATTAATATAAAAAAATTTAATAATTTTTTTAATTTGATGATCTATTATTATTGAATGATATAAATGGTCTGATAATATTAGATGTTTTGTAATGAACTATTTTATATTTTATATTAGCAGAATTATTTTATTTTTATATAATTATTTTGTACTTACGGTTTTCAATGACCATTCTGAAAGATTTTCGAACGGGTTTCCTAGTGGATTTTCCAATGACAAAGATTAAATAGATAATTTTTATGTTATTTTTTTCTAAGGTGGCTTAATGTAATTTTTATTATTTAAATTAATGTAATTTTTCTAATTATTTGTATTAACGACAAAAAAATTGTATTAATCATTTTTTTATAATTTTTTGTATTGTTAACATTAATGACATAATGTATTTAGTTATTTTTTATGATTATTTGTATTGTTAATATTAATACCAAAAATTAATTAGATAGTTTTTTTAGTTTGATGATTTATTATTATTTAATTATAATTTTTATTGTATTTTTTCTTAGATGATTTTTAATTATTAATTTGATGATATATTATTATTAAATGATATAAATGGTCATAATTGATATTTTAGATGTTACATGTAATGTATTATTTTGTATTAATAATTATAATTAATTGTATTAATGTAATTTGTTTACAAATATTTGTATTAATACAAAAGTTGTATTAATTAGATGATATTTTAATAATTATTTGTATTGTTAATATTAATAACAAAAATTAATTAGATAATTTTTTATCGTATTTTTTCTTAGATGATTTTTGATAATTATTTTTATAACTATTTGTATTGTAAATATTAATGACAAAAATTAATTAGATAATTATTTATTGTATTTTTCTTTTTATAATTATTTTTATTGTTAATATTAATGCCAAAAATTAATTAGATAGTTTTTTTAATTTGATGATCTGTTATTATTGAATGATATAAATGGTCATAATTGATACGTGAGACTACATGAAATGTTTTATTTTGTATTAATGATTATAATTAATTTCATTAATGTAATTTTTTTACAATTATTTATATTAATACAAAAATTTTATTAATTAGATGGTATTTTAATAATTATTTATATTGTAAATATTATGTTTAATAATTATTTTTATTGTTAATATTAATGACAAAAATTAATTAGATAATTTTTATTGTATTTTTTCCTAAATGATTTCTTAATAATTATTTGTATTGTCAATATTATTTTTAATAACTATTTGTATTATTAATGTTAATGATAAAATTAATTAGATTATTTTTTATTGTATTTTTTCTTCTAAGATGGCTTAATGTAATTTTCTTTATTTGTATTAATGTAATTTTTTATAATTAGTTGTATTAACTATAAAATTTTATTAATTAGTTACTTTTTTATACTTATTTGTATTGTTAATATTAATGACAGAAATTAATTAGATAAATTTTTTGTGAGATGGCTTTAATGACCGAAATTAAAAACCATCTAAAAATCTACAATATTAATTATAAAATATCCCACACAAATCACATGATTCATATAATTTAGATCATCTTTTTTTTCTTTCTTAAGAGGTTAAACTTATTATTTTTCTTTGTAAAAATAAATTTATTTTCTTTTTAAAAAGAAAATAAGAATAAAATTAATAAAAGAAAACAAAAAAGTAATATAAAAACCAAATTGTTTATATAAAAAAACAAATTTGATGTTGTGGATGCTTAGGTTACTAAATTATTTAATAATATAAATTATATAATTTTTCGTGCAATTATTTTGTAATAAATTATAAATACTTTTATATGTTTTTATTCCATTTTTCGAATAATTTTAGATTGTATTCTAATTTTTCATTATGTTTTGATAATTTGAAATTTTAATTTTTCATAAAATATTTAAAAAATTAATTATTTCGGAATTTTTTTCAAAACGTTATTAAATTAAAGATATTAATCAATATTTAAAATCGAAAAGAGAAAGAAATCACCCCGATGACGACGACGACAATCTCTTCGTCCACCAATCCTCCATTAGATCTGAGGATTCCGCATTCTGATTCCGGAATATATTTCACGATGAAGAATGAAATTTAGATTTGTTATACAAATTGTAAGTTATGTTAAAACATTTCATCAACAATAACAAAAATTAGACTCATAAAATTAGATTAAATTCTTGTTAAATAAATAAAAATAAAGGAGTAGATTATCAATAAGAAGATGTAATGAGATTATAAACTCAAATAAAATAGTAGTGTATGAGTAGAAAATATATAAACAAAAATGAACAATCAAAACAATAAAGATATGAATATAAACTCAAATAAAATAGTAGTTTATCTGTAGAAAATATATAACCAAAAAATAGCAAATGAAAATAAGACAAATATATAAATATGATCTAAAAATGAACTACAAGACCAGTAACACATGTAAATTACATACAATTTCATCGATAAGAAGCGTTCTAAACCAATAAGTTGACTTTTTTAAAAAAATTCGAGCCTCCCAAAAGCAGAATAATCTTGCTACAATTATCTGTTTACTACGATCAATTAATATGTCATTGAAACCAATGTTAGTGATCGTAGAACAGTTAATTTGTAGTTTAGATGTATCCATCGGAAAGCTAAAATGGAACTTTTTTTAGATTTTTTGTTGCTTAAAAGATTGAGAAAGAAAAATGTAAGATGTAAGATTGAGAATGTAAGATGTAATATTTATACTAAAGGTTAGAGTATTATGGAGTGAATTATTAGTGTAGTAATGGTGTAGTAATAAGCAAATAAAATGATATAATTATTATCATAAATATAATAAAACTTAATTAATTTTATAAATAGGATCTAATATTATTATATATTTGAAAAGTGCATATTTATTATATTATTATGTAAAATTTAGAATTAATATACGTGCAAAAACGGATGAGTTGAAACATTTTCAACATATTTATAAAATTATAATTATGAATATAGATAAAGAAAATAGTTATTCGGTACTTTAATTGGTCAATAGAAATAATATTGATATTAAATACATGACATAAATATACTTTTTATGTATATTAGACAAACATTTTAGTGGAAAATGCTGTTATAACACAATTTAATGTATAATTATTTATAAAAATAATTATAACAAAATTAATAATTAAAATTAAAATTAAACTAATAATTATTAAAAAAATTAAATGATTGTAAAAAAGTGAAAAAATTAACATGTGACAAAAATAACGTAATATTAACTACAAAATATTTTATTTCAATAATATATATATATATATAATTTTTTAAATTTATTAAATTTATATAAAAATATAAATTTATATCAATTTTAAAATAATAATTAAAATAAAATAAATGATTATAAGAATTATAACCTATTTTATTTTTAAAAATTAACTATTAAAAATATATGTTATAAAAAATAATAATTATAACAAAATTAATAATTTATTTATTACTTCAAATATATAATACCAAGTAAATTTAAGATTTGTGAATGTATATAAAGAAAATAGTTATTGATAAATAAAATATATAATATACATATAATTTAAAATGAATGTAAATTGTTTTTGAACTATTAATCTGGTCAATAGATACTTTAATTGGTGAATATGAATAATATTAATATTAAATACGTCATATAAAATAATAGTTTGGTGGTTATAAAGAATTTGTAGTGGAGAGTAATATTAAATTACAAATTAGAATAGAAAATAAAAATTATAGTAGTATTAATAATTTCATTTCACAGTAGTATAAATTTCATTAATAATTTATCTGTTTTGTTTGGATTAATTTGTTTTAAAATAGGATATTTTAATTAATTGTAATTGTTATAGAATTAATAGAATTTATGAATTAAAATTCTTTGTATTTATTTTAATTTATATAAATTGTTTCATGTTTTAATTCTTTGTCGTAATTGTATTATTAAAAAATCAAAAATAGGATATTTTTTTAATATATATATATCTATATTTATATATATATATATATATTGAACATATTTTTTTATATTCACGTTTTTATTATATTATTTGAAATAATCAAATATATATATATATATACAAAAAAACTCTTTGTTAAGAGAAGAAAAACTTTTTTTTATATATACAATATAAAAAAAACTTTTTTTGATGAGGTGGCGCAAGGAGAAAGCTCCATTTTAGCATACTTTAATGATGTAAAAGCTTGAAAAAAATCAATATTTGTTAATAATTATTTCGTTCAAGATTAATAATGTACTAAATTTTATTTCAAAAAAATATATAAACTTTTTTGTTTTTCTTATTTATTAATTTACTAATTACTAATTTTATTATTTATTTACATATATATTAACTAAAATGTCCTCTAAATTAATATAAATATTTTGTCTTTATTTAAAATATTAATATTACTAATATATAATTTATTTACAGTAATTTATGAATGGTAATTAATGTAGAATAAAAAATTTTGGTCCATGGTATTGCGTATATATTATTTTACGGAATAGTAGGTAATAAATATTAATAAAAATATCATTTTACGAAAAACTATATAATATATTTAAATTTTTGTTTAAAATCATCAAAAAATTGGTAGGATCTAATTATTATAACTCAATAATATATTATAGTGATATCAATATTATATATATACGATTTTTAAAACGAACTTTTAGATATAATATAATAGGCGATTATCAATTTTATCATTTATTTCATTTCATTAGTCTCTAATATTTTTCATATTTTTATAACCAAACTTTCATCTAACTACGCGAATATATTATATAACTACACATTAATAACTAAACATTCATGTAAATATACTATATATTATTATTTATATAAATACATAAATGTTTTATTTAATTGTAATTTAAATTTTAAAATATTACATTATAATTTAATTTGTATACAAAATTTTGTAAACATCAAAACATTTAATTGTATTTATATTTAAAACTGAATTTATAAATTAATTTATTGGAATATATTAAAATCTTTTTAATTTTTAGAATACTACACATTAATTAAAGAGAGAGGTTTAAAAATGTCATTTAATATAAAAATAATTATTATTAATTTTTGTATAAAATAAAATAAAATATTAAAAGAATGATGAGGTGGCAGCATGAGGATTGAGAGATTTTGCAACTTTTTATATATAGATTTCTTTTTATTTTACAAGTAACGAGTATTACTTTCGATTGCGGCTAAGATTGACGAAAAAAATCCATATATTAACATCCTTCTCTATTTTTGTAATCAAATTATTTCAAATTAAAACCGAATGTTATTTAGTTTAATTTAAATCATGATTCAGATTGGAATGGATTCAAAATATCACAGTAAATTGGAATCGAATTATACTACGATTGAATTTCGATTCTAGACAAATCTATCAAATTCAAATACTGTTGTTTAATCTGATTGAAAAAATCTAATCTTAATAGAAAAATGAATGATCAAAATCCCTGTAGAAATATCATACAAAATAAAATTCAATAAATATACTACTATATATGTTAAATTCCGAATAGAATTTCTGAAAGAACTTATTCTAGATGAAGACACATATTGTATGATCTCGTGCTTTTATGGCTGTGTACAAAGAAATAGTTTGTAACAAATTATAATTTATTTATAAATTCAATGTTTATGTTGATTAGTTATCTATATTAATAATTTTTTTAAGAAAAATATATTACCGTTCAACCATCCTATTTAAATAAGAAAACAAATCTATAAAAAATTGTTAATAATTGGATCGACGCTAAAACCAAAAAAATTCCTGAAAATATAGAGAAAATGGTGATCGAACAAAGATCTCAAATTTTGTCGGAAGAACTTGGTTCTCACCATTCTTTTAACCAGCAACAACTCGAAAACATCTATCACGAGATATAATTATTAATAACATTATATAATAACATTTTATTATATCGTTATTTCTAAACTATGACACTTCGAAAAGATTGTATATTAGCTCTACAATGTAAAGAGAAAAAGAAAAGGCGAAAAAATTATTATCAATAGACATATGTTTATTGAAGTCAAACATGACATCTGTCCATAGAGAATGAAATGAAAACTCCTCGCAACCGTGTGAACACTTTCACAACCATTGTCGAATTAGATTATACATTTGAACACTTTCACAATTTTAATTTTAAAAATATTGATATTTATAATATTTTACTAAAAAAATTTAGAACCAAACTAGGAACAAAATAGGGTTTAAGTTTTTAGAAAGATTAGAATAATATTTTATAATTGAATTAGAGGCGAAATTAAGAACAAGATTCTCCATTCCAAATGTGAATGGTGATTCAAATCTAAAATTGTATTTCTGAATAATAGAGTTTGAATAGCCCTAAACGGCTATAAATACAATAGGTTAAGAATTAAACCTAATTACGGAATAAGAAATTACAATAATACCCTTATGTAGCTGGTCCTTGGAGTGCACATGAGAAACTCGAAGTGTACCAGCTTCTATTTGACCACGAACGAAGAAGTAGTCAAGTGCGAGATGCTTCATGCGTGAATGGAAAACCGGATTGGCACTTAGGTAGGTAGCTCCAATGTTGTCACAATAAATGGTAGGCGCCAAGGGGAGAGTGACTCCAAGTTCATTGAGAAGATTACCAATCCAACAAAGTTCAGCCGAGGCATTTGCTACGGATCGATATTCGGCCTCGGTGGATGAGCGAGCGTGGCCATTTTGTTTCTTGGACGACCATGAGATGGGATGTTTGCCAAGATAAACAATATACGCCCCCGTGGACTTGAAGTCAGATTTGTCTCCAGCCCAATCCGCATCACTAAAGGCATGAAGAGACAAAGTATTGTGAGCTGCAAGAAAGATACCTTGGGCACGAGATCCAGCAAGATAACGAAGCACACGTTTGGAACATTGCCAATGCTCATCCGTCGGTTGATGCATGAATTGAGACAGCTTGTTGACGGCGTAGCTAACATCCAGGCGCGTGAGAGCAAGGTATTGTAGGCTGCCAATGACTTGACGATACTCGGTGGGATCGGACAAAGGTGAGCCCGAGGTGATGGTGAGCCGAGAGGTGGATGGCAAGGGTGTGGAGACGGGCTTCGCCTCATTCATGTTGCAATAGTTGGAAAACAAGACCGTGGTAAGATAATTAGGATAAAATAGTTTGAATGATTTGATGTTAACATTTTGATTCACACTTCTTTAAAGACAAATTTTGGATTTGAAATATTTGCTTTCGATTATCATGACTTTATGAGGATTGTTTAAGTTAGTGTTTCTAAAATTTCACATTGTTAGTATTGTTGTTCTCTTCAATTTTATCACGGTTCATCTTAGTATAAGACTGATTAATGGTTATAAAAACACACGAAATGGAGAAAACTTTAAAATAAGGATGGTCACTCACCTGTTTTGCTCCCCACATATGCAATGCTTGCCTTCTACATATGTGTTGTTCGAGTTCTTTGTGAGTAGACCTCCCATAGAATTGTTAAGCTTATGTTAGTGTCAATCACATGCCTTATCTTGAGAGATTCTAATTATGGAAAAAGTAAACTAATATGATCATAATTTCTGCAGTTAAGAAAAGTTTCTCATATACTTTGCCCGAAATTAAACGATAAAGTACCAAAGTAGAACTATATCAAACCATTTTAGTCTATACAAACACAAAGACCATTAAAAGTTTTGCAGAATTCATAAAAAACAACCTCAAATATTCTAACCATCGAGAAAACCTCCTACCAACACTAAGTATATCTCAAACATATTCAAGCCAAAACAAAACCATATGCAACAAAGACTAAAAATAGAACAATATGTTTAACATTACTTCTTCAATAACATTAGTTGTTCTAAATTCATATACTAAAAAATTTTAAATATTTACCCAAATTAAACAAATCATTATGTTGACTACTAACTGTTGATTTTTCCTATTTTTTCAATTACAATACAAAAATATTACATCCCGCGCAACGCGCGGGTCCATTCCTAGTCTATATATTAAAAGGAGTAACTTTCTTGGCTTCTCATGCTGCCACCTCATCATTGTTTTTTATATTATTTTATTTTTCTGCCAAAATTAGTAATATTTATTTTGTATAGTTAATGACATTTTTAAAACATCCTTCTTCAATTAATGTGCAGTATTTTAAAAATTAATTTATAAAATTGATTTTAAATATAAATAAAATTAAAGGGTTCAATGTTTAAAAAGTTTGAATACAAATTAATTATAATTAAATATTTAAAATTTTAAATTACAATTAAATAAAAGATTTACGTCTTCATATGAATAAAAATATATAGTATATTTACATGAATTTTAGTTATAACAATAATAAAAAACAAAAAAATGTTTATATATTTATTTGAAATAAAAGTTAGTAAATAATTAAACTTGAACAAAATAATTATTAACAAATATTGATTTTTTATGCATTCTCTTTTTCAACCTTCCACATCATTAAAATATTTTTTATTCTACATTAATTACCATTAATAAATTATTTTAAATGAATTATATATTACTAATATTAATATTTTAAAGAAACACAAAGTATTTATATTAATTTAGAGTATATTTTAGTTATAATATATGTAAATCTATATATTAAAAAGGAAAGTTTTTCCTGGATTCTCAACCATTCTTGCACCATATGCATCCACGTTAGCATTCTTTTTTAATTACTCCTCTTAATTACTCCTCAATTCCTCCTCTTCATTCGTCTATTCCTCTTCCATAAACCTACGTTTTTTCAGAAATCCCTCAACAATTCTCTTCCCCTTCAGATTTCTCTTCTTCTTCATCCATCTCTAGGGTTTTTTGTGTTGCTGTGTGCGAAAGCGAGCGGCCGAAGAGGCAAGAAGATGGAGCAGCGGCGAGCAAAGCCGATTTCTGGTGGCTCAGCCAGGTCGGAACGATCAGGCTGCACAGGTTAGGGTTTTTCCCTCAACAGCTTCCCCTTCGGATCTTCTCTTCTTCTTCATCCATCTCTTGGGTTAGCTGTGTTCGAAAGCGAGCGGCCGAAGAGGCAAGAAGAGGGAGCAGCGGCGAGCAAAACCGATTTTCGGTGGCTCAGCCAGGTCAGAACGATCGGGCTGCACAGGTTAGGGGTTTTCCCCTATTTTTCTCAAATTCATTGTATCTCCCTTCAAGTTGCTTACATCGAAGGACCTACGAAGTGCTTTATGAGGGAGTTCGAATCTTATTTCTATATTTGATTAAATGTGCCCGATGTGTGTGAAAGCGAGCGGCCGAAGAGGCGAAGAGGCAAGAAGAGGGAGCAGCGGCGAGCAAAGCTGATTTCCGGTGGCTCAGCCAGGTTGGAACGATCGGCCTGCACAGGTTAAGGTTTTTCCCCTCAATCGCTTCGTAAACGCTTGCTAACTGGTTGTCCATTTGTACCCTATTATCCTTAAATTGATTGTATCTTCCCTCAGTCTGCTTACATCGAAGGACCTACGAAGTGCTTCATGAGGGAGTTCGAATCTATCCCTCTTCCCCAATTTTGTCGTATAACATGAACCGTGTTTCGATTGGTCGAAACCCCTCAATCCAGTGTTTCGATTCACTTTGTCAAAACAGGATGCACCGCTCGCCTCTCGGGATGCGATTCACAGGCCTGGTCGCTGATGGAGAAGAAAAGAGAAGGAGCGATTCCTCATTCGCCAATTTGGACTCGCAGCCCCGTCGGAATGGGCAACACCAAAAGAATTTAGAGTTACGAGTCCAAGGATTTCCGATGATGGAGAAGAAAAATGGTAAAGAAGAATCCCTGGCGGCGAGAGCACCACCATGGCCAAGCTCGCCGACTTGCATAACCTGGTTCCCTTCTCTCTTTCTCTCTCATTCAATATGAATATATACGCCTGGTCTGTAGCATTTGTTTGTGTGCTCATGTATATATGTCTATCCAATGAATTTGGCAATAGAATTTCGTTCCCAATTGTGAAAAATGAAAAAAATGAATTTGGCCTTTTCCGAAGATGGGCGCTTTCCAATTGTGAAAAGTTTCGTAGGAATAATTGATTTCAAAATGCTCTAATAGTAAATAGAACTGTATTTTATGATTGTTTATGAGTTCACAATAAATTAAATTGACCACAAAAATAAGGAAACATACAAATATTGAATTGATTTAAAAAAAATATAAATTACAAATTTAATGTTGTTATTTTTATTTTGTAGACTAAATTTTGTTACCGTAAGTATTTTCACGTTAGTATTTTTTCAATTCCATAAAAAAATTTCAATCCCACATGACGTATTTGAAATTAAATTTTAGATTTCAATAATAATGTTATGTTCGCATATGATGTCACGTATAAAAATCCGAAAGATGAATTTAGCTGCTGGAGGATGGGTAATATTGAATGATGAAGACAAGAAACAATACTAAAGTTGTGAAGGATTATCAACAATTTGAGGATAGTCCTGAGCCTCTGAGACCTCGATTGATTGCAACGGGATATTAGCGGTCTCTGTAAGATAATGAGATATAGTGATTGTTAGAATCTAAAGTAAATTGACAAATTGAGATGTCTATGTTCATGGTTTAGGTTGAGATTCTTGGTGAGCATGCCATCTTAAAGTATGTATAACTTTGTCTAACACGTATTTTGGTAATGTTTTCTCTCATTTTATTCTCTTGACCTCATGTACATAACATTTGCTTATTAAAAACAAAATAGATTATTTCTTTTATATACATTAAACAATCCGAACTTATTCGCATTTTTTATTTTTATTGTATCACATATCACAAAATTGATATAACAAAATATTAAAAGGAGTAACTTTCTTGGCTTCTCATGTTGCCACCTCATCATGAAAACACTATTAATTAAAAGGAGTAACTTTCTTGGCTTCTCATGTTGCCACCGCATCGCGCGGGCTCAATTCCTAGTTATATATTAAAAGGAGTAACTTTCTTGGCTTCTCATGTTGCCACCTCATCATGTCCTTATTACAAGTCTCAATACAAACATTATGTCCTTATTACAAGTCTGAATATAAAGATGATTTACCTTAAATTGATTTAAATAAATTCATGGCTAGTCACATCCGATTCTCTTGGTGCGCTATGTCATATGCAAAATATACAATATGGATGGTCAAATCCTCGCAAACAGAAATAAATGTGGTTAATTGAAAGAAAAATCAATTTTCATACATATAAATGGAAAATGGTCGATCTTAGAACCGATCCTTTTGCGCCAGTACTGTTGCGAGATTGGTACTTGGCGGCTCACGTATAGAAACAACTGTGTTTATTAGTTATTAATCATCTTGGTTCATATAGAGAAAGCAATAGTGAGAAATGAAGAACTTAAGAGGCGCGACCCCGTGATGATTCATCATTGGCGCTTCATCTCTGCTATAATCAATCTAACCATTGAATCCAGTAATTTAACATCTACAAATCAAGTATGAGTGTAATATTTTCTACAATTTCCTCGCCTGAATTGTGGAAGACGATGAGGAATCTTGAGAGTAAAATTCAAATAATAAAAAGGAGGACGATGTAGCCTGCAGTGGATTCTTTTATGGCCCTCAGGAGGCGTGACTGCGATGATTCATTTTTGGGCTTCATCTTTGCCATCAACAATCCAACCATTGAACATAGTGAGCATAACTTCTCCAAATCAAGTCTAAATGTATTCTACACCAAACCCAATCATAACATACCATCGCCATTCATGTAATAGTGAAACAAAACACCTGGAGTGAAATTGCAAGTACCTAAAATCTGTAAAAATCGCTAAAGATTGGAAAAAAGTACCTTCATTAGCCTTCTCGTAACAATATTTGCTGACTTCTACCATGATATTCTTCTTCAAGTATGAGACCGAGGATCGCATGAACAACTCTGCAAATGGCTTCCACTCCGAGAGGGGTTGTGGAAGGAAGAAGACCGTAGACTGAGAGAGGACGGAAAACAACATTTTGACAAAAATATATGTGAAAATGTTTAGGATAAGAAGGTCGATGCAACACAGCCATAGAATCGTTGCGAAAGACATGTCCGAAGATAATCAGGACGATAGAAAAAAGATAAAATAGAGCATACCTATAAACGGATTTGGAAGCTCGAATTCATGAAATCGAGAAAAAAACAGAAGAAATCGAAGCGTTCACCTCTTGTTCACCTCTTTCATTTTCCAATCTAAAGCCACTGACCATTATGGTTATCGGAGTTATTCCCCTCCATCGGCTCTGTCTTGATGTCAGACCCACGCTCCCCTCCTGAGAAATACTCCCCCACCCTATTTTTTTCCTCTCATCATCCTCTTCCGCTGCCACCAGTTCATCTTCTCGTTTAGCTCGCTTCACCCCGATGGAGACCCTGAACAACCTTGGAGTCAGATCTTTCTCAAGCTTCATACCAATCCCCTCTTCAATTCTAGACACCACCGATATGGCTGTAGTCATATCTTGATCTCTCTCTCTAGCATGCCGGATCTTATCGAAGCATTCACCTCTTGCTGCATCGGATCTGGAAGCTCATATTGGTGAAATCGAGACACATACAAAAGAAAGGAATATCAAATTTCATTGAGACACAAAAGCCTAAGTAAAAGAGGGAACATCGAAGCGTTCACCTCTTGTTCACCTCTTTCATTTTTCAAGCTCAAGCCACTGACCATTATGGTTATCAGAGTTATTCTCCTCCATCGGCTCTGTCTTGATGTCAGACCCACGCTCCCCCTCCTGAGTAATACTCCCTCACCCTATTTATTGCCTCTTATCATCCTCTTCCTCTGCCACTAGTTAATCTTCTCGTCTAGCTCGCTTCACCCCGATGGAGACCCCGAACAACCTTGGAGTTAGATCTTCGTCAAGCTTCAAACCAATCCCCTCTTCCACTCTAGATGCTACCGCCATGGCTATAGTCACAGCTCGATCTCTCTGTATCAAACTTCATTAAGACACAAAACCCTAAGTACAAGAAGGAAAATCAAAGCGTGCACCTCTTGCTGCATTGAAGAAGAGAAAAAGATGAGAGCGAGGAACATGAAAGAAAGCTTCCTGCAAAGGTCGTGGTGAAAATACGAAGAAATCTTGTTGTGGAATAAACGTCTCAAATTCTTTAGATTTTCCATGCCGGAGGAGATCCATGGCAGAGGAGATCAGCCATAAACGCTTCAAATCCTTCAAGTTCCCATTGATCTCTCTCTCTAGCACACCGGAGGAGATCATTCTATCTAAGAATTTGTATAGTCAATAAGAATTCACTCCGAGCATTTGTATCATCCTTTAAACTGGGTAAGCTGAACTACTGCAGAGAGAGGATGAGATAAATACAAAGAATTGAAATTAATTCAAAACTTAAAGTGATTAATCATATCAAAAGCAAAACCGATGTTTGTAGAACTCATGTAGATGGTTTTTTTCTCAATATGAATCTAATAAATTCCATAAGTGACCCTTTGAATTCTTTACAAATATATGATGCAAAATTAATCTAATTAGTAGTGTTTTCATTTACAAAAAGAGAAGTTGTTTTACTTCTCTTACTGACGTGACAACACCAAAGAATAGGAAAAAACCTCCCTTTATATACGTATATGGTTATACAAGATATTTTGATTATTTTTAAAAAATTAAATTTGTGTAATTTTATTGTTTTCAAAATCAAGTGCACACATTTTAAAATCATCTATAAACATATAAAAATTGAGATTTTAAAAAATAATAATATTTTTATGACTACTTTTTATGATTCTTGGTAACAAGAATCATTAAATGGTAGTAACTCATTTGTATATAAAGATACTACTTTTAAGATACTATCTTTATGTATATAAAGATAGTAAAATCCAATATTAATTTAATTAATTATATAATATTTAAATGACATACAAATATATAAATATAATTAGACATAGAATTTTTATATTTAATAGATTTATAAACATCTATGACTTTAAGAGATATTCTTTTTGTATTAAAATCGATTGCTATTATGAGGTAAAGTCAGATTTCGATATATATATATATATATATATATATTTTTAAGAAATTCCATATTATAATTGGAATTACATTAAACTCGTTTGTAACATTTTTAAAATTTAATAGATGCATATTTTAATTATTTATTTGTAAAAAAACTAAAATATCGTAAAATCAAAATTATTAAAACAAATTAAATTTAGTTTTGCATTATAATAAAATTTCTTCAAAACATCCACTGTAATTTTGATCCAGATTCTCATCCAGAAAATTGGTTCGATAGAAGAAAGTTTAGAGGTATTATAGATAAATATTTGATTTTCGATAGATGAGAATCTAGAAAAGAATATAAAAATTTATTTCAGTAGAAGAAGATCTGAAGGCATTATAAGAAAATCTATAATTTTTCCTAACAAACACCACAATAATACATTGATTTAAAAGGTTTATTTAAAAATTATTCCATATATAAATAAAGAGTAAAAGAAAAAAGATATGTTTTTTCCAGAAAGGAAGGCAACAAGGATCTTCCATATTTACCAGAAAAAAATGTGAATACGTGACAAAAGTTATTCTATTAATAAGGATTGATCAGAAACCTTTGCTATTTCACTTAGTTTTTACAAAAACATACATTTATATAGATTTTGTAATTTTAATTACAAGACAATGAGAAAAAGTACTTCCTTGTTTTCTTCTTTCTCTTCCTTTTTGCATCCCGTAAGTGATCTATTTTGTATTTTGTTATGCATTTATCATATATGATTATACTTTGTTAAAATATAAAAAACTAACCATTTTAGTTATAAAAATAGATTATTTATATATCTAAAATTTGAAATGTTATATTTTTGTGGAAATAAAGAAGAAACGATGGCAAAGAGGGTTGAAGGGGAGTGCCGAGAAAAAGGTCTGATTTTCCAGGGTAAGTGTAGCGATGATGTTCATTATTGCCCCAAATTTTGCGACAACGAAGGTTTCTCCAAGAGCGAATGCTATCCGGGTCAATGGATTGGTGCCCCCAGTGAATGTTGGTGTTGTTAGTTTATTTGTCTATTGAAATGAAAAAATCGCCCATCCATCAAAATAAGTCAGAGAAATATATTTCTCATCTATGTTAGAGTTGTCACTAATAAATAATATCATTTATTTCAATCATTTATATTTTGTTATTCAGTTTGATGGAAATTTAGTGTTATATCTTTCACTTTTTTTTTTGTCTTAAAACATTTAAAAAATTGATCTTTTTTCATCATCTTTTAAATTTTAGTCAATACGAAAATAATTTTTTGTGTTTTATAAAGTAATATTATTAGTCCCGTAAATATACACAACATTATCAACAAAAATTTTAAAATAATTTTTATTAAATGACTATTACTTGTTACAAGTTTTATATTGAAAATTGTAAGAGATATTGATAAACTATAATTTTAAGGAATATATGAGTATATTACTTTTTTAAATTTTCTTTGAATAAAATATTTATATATCTATCGTATATTAAAATTTGATTATACAAGCTAGATATTTTTAAAATTTAAAGGAGGAGATAAGATGAATAAAAATCACTATCTCGAAATATAAAATTACAAATTACACATGAAAAGATAAAAAAATTACTACAATGTAAATTTTATGAATTGAAAGCTATAAAACTGATTATTAATAAGTATAGTAAATTTCATAACATATGATATAAATATATAAATAACTTGTATAAATATTTAATTGGTATAATTATAAATAACGAATCTTTTAATTATATACTAATTTAATATAACTTTAAATATATATAATTTAATCAGGTTAATGATTAAAGTTGTATTTGTGATTAGTAAACTATGTATATAGAATAAATATTCGTATGAAATAACAATGGGCGAGGATCTAAAAATCAGTCTTGTAGAAGCCTAGGCTCGCCTAGGCGCTAGGCGGAGGTCAGACGCTCCGATTACCTACAAATCAGAGTTTCTAGGCGGCCGATTAGTCGTTATGCGGCCGTCTAGACAGCCTTTTATTCTTTTTATTCCGCGTTTATTAAAACAATGTCGTTTTTAAAGACCAAATCATTTTAGTCTTAAAAAAATGAATCCCTAATTTTTTATTCGTCTTTTTTTTGCTTTAAACTGTCGCTCGCCTCGTTTCTTCTTTACCGCCGCGTCCCTACCTTCACCTCTCTCTCGAGCGTTCGCGTCTCTCCCTACTGTCGAGTGTTTCTGCCAATTATCTCGCTTGCCTTCAGCCTCCGTCGTCTGGAGCTGCATTACTGTCACATTTCTTCTGTGTGTTGTCGCCTCTCTCGTTCCAACCATCGCCTCTCTTGTTCCTACCACCGCGTACCTGCAGTCGCCTCTCTCCCTAGTGTCGTGTCTCTTCCTATCACGCGTGCTTCTTCCGGTTGTGTCGCTTGCCTTAAGTCTCCATCGTCTGGGTTTGGAGCAGCACCGCCGACTCTCTTCCTCCTCTTGTCGCCTTCCTGTTCGTCATCTTCAATTTTGGTAAATTCTCCCAAACGAATTTCTATCGTTGCTCTGATTAAGTATCTATCAGCTAGGAACATAGGATTAGGACGGTCATATAAGAGTTTCATAACAATGACGGATTATATATAGATAGGGTATATACAGTGACTTTGAATTTGTGAGGATCAAATTGTCGAATTTATCTTTAATCTAAGAGCCGCTAATAACATGACCGCTTTAAAGTTGTTAAAGAATATGATTTCCGAGATAGTTTGGACATCTTGTGCAATTCATACAATAAATTTGATGTTGGAGAGTATTGCAAAGCTTGATAATTTTAAGAAAACAATAGAAAGGGCTAAGAGGTTTACAATTTTCATTTATGCTCACCACAAGATTTTATTGACGATGAGGAATTATACTAAGAATAGAGATATTGTGAGACTTGGAGTTATTAGATTTGCATAAGCTTATCTTAGTTTAAAACTTTTAGATGCTAAACATGAAAGATTGAAGATGATGTTTTCTAGTAAAGAATGCACATATTGCACATCATCTTTTTTTCGGTTTGGAACCGTCATGGCGAAGATGATGTGCCGACGATGAATGGCCGCGGGGCCACACCTCTTCCACCATTTTGTTTGGTTCATGAATGGAAAACGATCATAGTCTCTAAAACCAACATAAATAAATATTCTTCAAGTGATTACAGTGGTTGTTATGGTGTTTGTTTACTTAAGAACACATTGTAGGGAATTTGTATAATGATTAATCTTGAAAAATACAGGTGAATCACACGTATATGATGCTTAAAGCGCAGGATTCTTTAAAAATTTAGTTTTTGTTTGGTCCTCAAGCCTTTGCAAGACTAGAAGCCTCACATTTGTGTCTCTTGGAAAGCATATTTTATCATGTTTTAGGCATATGTGCATATATTTCTTCCTCATGTTTCATATCGGACGAGGTACTCATGTTTTCCATTTCCATTTCATTGGAATTCATCTGATTAATTGAAAATTTTAAATTTTATTAATGGGTTTCTGATGTACGAGGTTCTACTTCTTGGTTTTTGCAAATGATGTGTTCAAAATTTGTCAGTATTAAAGCAGAATCATGAACAGTAAGTGCCTAAATCATTAGAAAAGCAAAAGAAAAAAAAACTTGCGGTCTCTCTCGATGTATTTCATAGCAACGAGCTCCTTAGTCTCTTTGTGCCTCATAAGTCGAGCATCACCCAAATTCTCAGCTCCCAAATCTTTCAAAACTTCGTACTTTTCCATCTATACCTCCGCCTTCGAATCAAAACGTGTTTATGTAAACATGTATCTACGTATGCTTATATAGTTATATACGAATATATATATACATATGAGATAAATACAAGGAATTGAAATTAATTCGAAATTTAAAGTCATTCATCATTTATGTAACAAAAGCGATGCCTGTAGAACACATGTAGATGGTTTTTTTTTCTCAATATGAATCTAATAAATTCCATTAGTGATCCTTTGAAATCTTTATAGATACATGATGGAAAACTAATCTAATTAATAGTGTTTTCATTTAAAAAAGAGAAGTTTTTTACTTCTCTTGCTTGCTGACGTGACAATACCAAAAAATATGAAAAAACCTCATATATATATATATATATATGGTTATACAAGATATTTTGATTATTTTTAAAAAATTAAATTTGTGTAATTTTATTGTTTTCAAAATCAAGTGCACACACACACAAATCATCTA
>CM071870.1:2229832-2247842 GCA_036759665.1 Gynandropsis gynandra
GTTTATTTAAAAATTATTCCATATATAAATAAAGAGTAAAAGAAAAAAGATATGTTTTTTTCAAAACGGAAGGCAACAAGGATCTTCCATATTTACCAGAAAAAAATGTGAATACGTGACAAAAGTTATTCTATTAATAAGGATTGATCAGAAACCTTTGCTATTTCACTTAGTTTTTACAAAAACATACATTTATATAGATTTTGTAATTTTAATTACAAGACATGGAGAAAAAGTACTTCCTTGTTTTCTTCTTTCTCTTCCTTTTTGCATCCCGTAAGTGATCTATTTTGTATTTTGTTATGCATTTATCATATATGATTATACTTTGTTAAAATATAAAAAACTAACCATTTTAGTTATAAAAATAGATTATTTATATATCTAAAATTTGAAATGTTATATTTTTGTGGAAATAAAGAAGAAACGACGGCAAAGAGGGTTGAAGGGGAGTGCCGAGAAAAAGGTCTGATTTTCCAGGGTAAGTGTAGCGATGATGTTCATTATTGCCCCAAATTTTGCGACAGCGAAGGTTTCTCCAAGAGCGAATGCTATCCGGGTCAATGGATTGGTGCCCCCAGTGAATGTTGGTGTTGTTAGTTTATTTGTCTATTGAAATGAAAAAAATCGCCCATCCATCAAAATAAGTCAGAGAAATATATTTCTCATCTATGTTAGAGTTGTCACTAATAAATAATATCATTTATTTCAATCATTTATATTTTGTTATTCAGTTTGATGGAAATTTAGTGTTATATCTTTCACTTTTTTTTGTCTTAAAACATTTAAAAAATTGATCTTTTTTCATCATCTTTTAAATTTTAGTCAATACGAAAATAATTTTTTGTGTTTTATAAAGTAATATTATTAGTCCCGTAAATATACACAACATTATCAACAAAAATTTTAAAATAATTTTTATTAAATGACTATTACTTGTTACGAGTTTTATATTGAAAATTGTAAGAGATATTGATAAACTATAATTTTAAGGAATATATGAGTACATTACTTTTTTAAATTTTCTTTGAATAAAACATTTATATATCTATCGTATATTAAAATTTGTTTATACAAGTTAGATATTTTTAAAATTTAAAGGAGGAGATAAGATGAATAAAAATCACTATCTCGAAATATAAAATTACAAATTACACATGAAAAGATAAAAAAATTACTACAATGTGTAAATTTTATGAATTGAAAGCTATAAACTGATTATTAATAAGTATAGTAAATTTCATAACATATGATATAAATATATAAATAACTTGTATAAATATTTAATTGGTATAATTATAAATAACGAATCTTTTAATCATATACTAATTTAATATAACTTTAAATATACATAATTTAATCAGGTTAACGATTAAAGTTGTGTTTGTGATTAGTAAACTATGTATATAGAATAAATATTCGTATGAAATAACAATGGGAGAGGATCTAAAAATCGGTCTTGGCAGAAGCCTAGGCTCGCCTAGACGCTAGGCGGAGGTCGGACGCTCCGATTACCTACAAATCAGAGTTTCTAGGCGGTCGATTAGTCGTTAGGCGGCCGTCTAGGCAACCTTTTATTCTTTTTATTATGCGTTATTAAAACAATGTCGTTTTTAAAGACCAAATCATTTTGGTCTTAAAAAAATGAATCCCTAATTTTTTATTCGTCTTTTTTTTGCTTTAAACTGTCGCTCGCCTCGTTTCTTCTTTACCGCCGCGTCCCTACCTTCACCTCTCTCTCGAGCGTTCGCGTCTCTCCCTACTGTCGAGTGTTTCTTCCAATTGTCTCGCTTGCCTTCAGCCTCCGTCATCTGGCTCTGCATTATTGTCGCATGTCTTCTGGGTATTGTCGCCTCTCTCGTTCCAACCATCGCCTCTCTTCTTCCTACCACCGCGTACCTGTAGTCGCCTCTCTCCCTAGTGTCATGTCTCTTCCTATCACGCGTGCTTCTTCCGGTTGTGTCGCTTGCCTTAAGTCTCCATCGTCTGGGTTTGCAGCGGCACCGCCGACTCTCTTCTTCCTCTTGTCGCCTTCCTGTTCGTCATCTTCAATTTTGGTAAATTCTCCCAAACGAATTTCTATCGTTGCTCTGATTATGGATCAGTTAGGAACATAGGATTAGGACGGTCATATAAGAATTTTATAACAATGACGGATTGTATATAGATAGGGTATACACAGTGACTTTGAATTTGTGAGGATCAAATTGTCGAATTTATCTTTAATCTAAGAGCCGCTAATAACATGACCGCTTTAAAGTTGTTAAAGAATGTGATTTCCGAGATAGTTTGGACATCTTGTGCAATTCATACAATAAATTTGATGTTGGAGAGTATTGCAAAGCTTGATAATTTTAAGAAAACAATAGAAAGGGCTAAGAGGTTTACAATTTTCATTTATGCTCACCACAAGATTTTATTGACGATGAGGAATTATAAAAGGGCTAAAAGGTTTACAATTTTCATTTATGCTCACCACAAGATTTTATTGACGATGACGAATTATACTAAGAATAGAGATATTGTGAGACTTGGAGTTATTAGATTTGCATAAGCTTATCTTTGTTTACAACTTTTAGATACTAAACATGAAAGATTGAAGATGATGTTTTCTAGTAAAGAATGAACATATTGCACATTATCTTTTTTTTTTGGTTTGGAACCGTCATGGCAAAGATGATGTGCCGACAATGAACGGTCGTGGGGCCACACCGCTTCCACCATTTTGTTTAGTTCATAAATGGAAAACGATCATAGTCTCTGAAACCTACATAAATAAATATTCTTCAAGTTATTACAGTGGTGGTTATGGTGTTTGTTTACTTAAGAACACATTGCTGGGAATTTCTAGAATGATTAATCTTGAAAAATACATGTGAATCACACGTATATGATGTTTATAGCGTAGGATTCTTTAATAATTTAGTTTTTGATTGGTCCTCAAGCCTTTGCAAGACTAGAAGCCTCACATTTGTGTCTCCTAGAAAGCATATTTTATCATGTTTTAGGCATATGTGCATATGTTTCTTCGTCATGTTTCATCTCGAGTGAGGTACTCATGTTTTACATTTCCATTTCATTGGAGTTCATCTGATTAAATTGAAAATTTTAAATTTTATTGATGGGTTTCTGATGTACGAGGTTCTATTTCTTGGTTTTTGCAAATGATGTGTTCAAATTTTGTCAGTATTTAAGCAGAATCATGAACAATAAGTGCCTAAATCATTAGAAAACGAAAAGAAAAAAACCTTGCGGCCTCACTCGATGTATTTTATAGCAACGAGCTCCTTAGTCTCTTTGTGCCTTATAAGCCGAGCAACACCGAAATTCCCAGCTTCTAAATCTTTCAGAACTTCGTACTTCTCCATCTCTACCTCCGTCTCTGAATGAATACATGTTTATGTAAATATGTATCTATGTATGCTTATATACTTATATACGATTGAATGCGTTTCTATCTAATGATTCATATCATTTTCAAGATTGAATATACGAACATGAATCCGTTTCGAAATCAAACCTCCGCTGCAGGAACAACCATCTTTAAGTTGTTCTTGGGAATCGGAGTAGGCGTACTAGACCAATCGTAAGATCCAATACACCACAGCCTTCGCATATACTTATGCTACTAATGCGAGTGTGCGTTAGGGCTGGGCACGGGTCGGATACCTGGATTTTTTACGGTACCTGAACCCGGACGGGTAGGTATATTCCTACCGGAGCCCAAACCCGAGGGGATCAGGTATTCGGGGTTCGGATACCCGCCCAATGCACCGAGTACCCGTGGATACACGAATACGAATCTAAATTTAATTTTAAATCAAATTAGATGTTAAAACAACCTTAAAATAAATTTAAATCAAGTTTACAACACATAAAAATCAACAATCTTATAAAATAAAATATTAAACATATGACATAAAAACTTAAAATTAGCCTTCATTAATCTTCCATAGTAATACATACATATAAAAAGATATGAAACAATTAAGTAAATAAACAATTTGAATAAACAAATATCAATATAATAAAAAATAAATGAATCATACGATGATAATCGATTTCATTTCGACAAATATCCTCCATCAACCGATGTTGAAGTTCCTTTCATCTTGCATGGTGAAAAATCTTCAAAATAAATCAATTTATTAGTTCATAAATTAAAAATCTATGTATTAAAAGTTCAACAATTTGGAGGCTTCTCATGCATTCTCTTCTCTCAAGCTTCCACATCATCAAAGTTTTTTTTGTTTTTTATTTTACATTAATTACCATTTATAAATTACATTAAATGAATTATAAATTGGTAATATTAATATTTTAAAGAAATACAAAATATTTATATTAATTAAGAGAATATTTTAGTATTATATATGTAAATAAATAAAAAAAATAAAAAATTAATAAATAATAAACAATAAAAAAATGTTATATATTTATTTGAAATAAAATTTAGTATAAATAAAAAAAAAATTTATTTGAAATAAAATTTAGTAAATTATTAAACTTGAACAAAATAATATTTAACAAATATTGCTTTTTATGTATTCTCTTTTCTCAAACTTCCAAATCATCAAAATAATTTTTTGTTTTTTATTCTATATTAATTATCATTCATAAATTATTTCAAAATAAATTATATATTAGTAAAATTAATATTTAAAAGAAACACAGAATATTTATATTAAATTAGAGGATATTTTAGTTATTATACACGTAAATAAATAAAAAATTAGTAAATTAATAATGCCTTAGTGAACGACATGAAACTGGTTACAAACAACATATGATGAAGAGGCTGTAGTTTATAATCATTTCAAATAGTTGGTAGATGGTGAGATTTAATTTTGGTAATTGTTTAGGATTGCAGTTATTTTAATTGTGAGAAAAAACAATATGGGATCAAAGCCAAATCAGTTAGCCCATTCTTCGATCTTTGGGAGGAGTCATTTACATGATGTGGTTCTGGGTTAGGAAGACGGGTCGAAGACTCAAAGAAACTTCCTGATTATATAAATATATAGAGGATTAATATAAAATTGAATGTTTATTATATTAGATGTAAAATGTTTAGGGTATAAGTTTCACCTATATTGTAACAAATGTTATATAAACTACTCATGAACCGTGATCATTTTAATACCATTACAAATCAAGGTTTGGGGTTTTATGATATGCTTGATGGCTGTAATGGCCAACAATGGCCCGAGCCAGTGGTCATTTTCAATGGTAAGAAGAGATTGCTGCAACGACTGCCCTAATTCTCCCTAAATAGGGTATTGGCCTCTTCATAAGTCTTGTTCACTAGAATTCTAGGTTTATTGAAGAAGATATCTTTTTCTTCATTACTCTGTGACTGATCCTCTTCTATGTACTCTCAATAACTTAGAATTTTTATGTGCAGTTGTGTGTATGGAACATTGATTCGTGGGAAAGACGGAAGTCTATCATCCTCCAAATGCCAGCTGAAAAACTTCCTGCTGGTGAAACACGGGTGCAGTTCCACAACGACCAAATGCGATTTCTTATAGTTCATGAGACACAGTTGGCGATATAGGATGCCTCGAACATGGAGAGAATCCGACATGTAAGTGACTGACACAAAATTTCTGATGAGAACTATGCCATCAGAGGCATCAGAAGGCATTTTCATCTCTCTGGAAATCCACTAAGTCTAAATATAGCCAAATCCCATTTTGATTATCACAATCATATTGCGTCTCTTATCCAGTTTTGTGTATAACATCGTTTCGTCAAGATGAACTATCTACATTGGATTTATCTATGTTTCCGCATTGGTTTTTTGACAATGTATTTTGTCACATTAAGAAACAATAATTTTTTATATTGTTTAAATCAAGATTTATTAAAATTTTATTTCAATTATATGCAACTAATATAAATTTCTTTTAATACTTTTTATCTTCTTTTTCAATAAATAGAATCTAAATAATTATACATAAATAATTTTTCACGTTAAAAATATAGATAATTAAACATACATTCTAATATTTCAATTAAAATTTACATAGCGTTATCATAGTGAGTATAATTTCATAACATCCATATAAATATATAAATAATTTGTATAAATATTTAATTGATATAATTATAATTAACGAATCTTTTAATCATATACTAATTTAATATAACTTTAAATATATATAATTTAATTAGGTTAATGATCAAAGTTGTATTTATGATTAGTAAATTATGTATATAGAATAAATATTCGTATGAAATAACAATGGGCAAGGATCTAAAAATTGGTCTAGATGGAGGCCTAGGCTCGCCTAGGCGCTAGGCAGAGGTCGGACGTCCCGATTACCTGCAAATCAGAGTTTCTGGGTGGCTGATTAGTCGTTAGGCTACCGTCTAGAGGCCTTTTATTGTTTTTGTTTTACATTTATTAAAACGACGTTGTCTTTTAAAGACCAAATCATTTTGATCTTAAAAATGAATCCCTAATTTTTGTTCGTTTTTTTGCTTTTGAGTGTCGCTCGCCCCTTTTCTTCTTTACCGCCACGTCCCTACTATCAACTCTCTCCCGACCGTTCGCGTCTCTCCCTACCGTCGAGTGCTTCTTCCGGTTGTCTCGCTTGCCTTTTGTCTCCGTCGTCTTGCTCTGCATCACTGTCGCATGTCTTCTATATATTAAAAGTTCAACAATTTGGAGGCTTCTCATGCATTCTCTTCTCTCAAGCTTCCACATCATCAAAGTTTTTTTTTGTTTTTTATTTTACATTAATTACCATTCATAAATTACATTAAATGAATTATATATTGGTAATATTAATATTTTAAAGAAATACAAAATATTTATATTAATTAAGAGAATATTTTAGTTATTATATATGTAAATAAATAAAAAAAATAAAAATGAATAAATAATAAACAATAAAAAAAATGTTATATATTTATTTGAAATAAATTTAGTATAAATAAATAAAATAGATTTATTTGAAATAAAATTTAGTAAATTATTAAGCTTGAACAAAATAATAATTAACAAATATTTCTTTTTTATGTATTCTCTTTTCTCAAACTTCCAAATCAT
Organism: Gynandropsis gynandra; assembly: GCA_036759665.1. Taxonomy (NCBI): domain Eukaryota; kingdom Viridiplantae; phylum Streptophyta; class Magnoliopsida; order Brassicales; family Cleomaceae; genus Gynandropsis; species Gynandropsis gynandra. Next base: position 2,236,890 of record CM071870.1, read on the forward strand.
CAAAGTAATTTTTTGTTTTTTATTCTATATTAATTATCAATAATAAATTATTTCAAAATGAATTATATATTAGTAAAATTAATATTTAAAAGAAACACAAAATATTTATATTAAATTAGAGGATATTTTAGTTATTATACATGTAAATAAATAAAAAATTAGTAAATTAATAATGCCTTGATGAACGACATGAAACTGATTACAAACAACATATGATGAAGAGGCTGTAGTTTATAATCAATTCAAATAGTTGGTAGATGGTGAGATTTAATTTTGGTAATTGTTTAGGATTGCAGTTATTTTAATTGTGAGAAAAAAACAATATGGGATCAAAGCCAAATCAGTTGGCCCATTCTTCGATCTTTGGGAGGAGTCATTTACATGATGTGGTTCTGGGTTAGGAAGACGGGTCGAAGACTCAAAGAAACTTCCTGATTATATAAATATATAGAGGATTAATATAAAATGGAATGTTTATTATATTAGATGTAAAATGTTCGGGGTATAAGTTTCACCTATATTGTAACAAATGTTATATAAACTACTCATGAACCGTGATCATTTTAATACCATTACAAATCAAGGTTTGGGGTTTTATGATATGCTTGATGGCTGTAATGGCCAACAATGGCTCGAGCTAGTGGTCATTTTCAATGGTAAGAAGAGATTGCTGCAACGACTGCCCCAATTCTCCCTAAATAAGGTATTGGCCACTTCATAAGTCTTGTTCACTAGAATTCTAGCTTTATTAAAGAAGATATCTTTTTCTTCATTACTCTGTGACTGATCCTCTTCTATGTACTCTCAATAACTTAGAATTTTTATGTGCAGTTGTGTGTATGGAACATTGATTCGTGGGAAAGACGGAAGTCTATCATCCTCCAAATGCCAGCTAAAAAACTTCCTGCTGGTGAAACACGGGTGCAGTTCCACAACGACCAAATGCGATTTCTTATAGTTCATGAGACACAGTTGGCGATATAGGATGCCTCGAACATGGAGAGAATCCGACATGTAAGTGACTGACACAAAATTTCTGATGAGAACTATGTCATCAGAGGCATCAGAAGGCATTTTCATCTCTCTGGAAATCCACTAAGTCTAAATATAGCCAAATCCCATTTTGATTTTCACAATCATATTGCGTCTCTTACCCAGTTTTGTGTATAACATCGTTTCGTCAAGATGAACTATCTACATTGGATTTATCTATGTTTCCGCATTGGGTTTTTAACAATATATTTTGTCACATTTAAGAAACAATAATTGCTTATATTGTTTAAATCAAGATTTATTAAAATTTTATTTCAATTATATGCAACTAATATAAATTTCTTTTAATACTTTTTATCTTCTTTTTCAATAAATAGAATCTAAATAATTATACATAAATAATTTTTCACGTTAAAAATATAGATAATTAAACATACATTCTAATATTTCAATTAAAATTTACATAGCGTTATCATAGTGAGTATAATTTCATAACATCCATATAAATATATAAATAATTTGTATAAATATTTAATTGATATAATTATAATTAACGAATCTTTTAATCATATACTAATTTGATATAACTTTAAATATATATAATTAAATTAGGTTAATGATCAAAGTTGTATTTATGATTAGTAAATTATGTATATAGAATAAATATTCGTATGAAATAACAATGGGCAAGGATCTAAAAAGAGGTCGGTCGTCCCGATTACCTGCAAATTAGAGTTTCTGGGTGGCTGATTAGTCGTTAGGCTACCGTCTAGGGGTCTTTTATTGTTTTTGTTTTACATTTATTAAAACGACGTTGTTTTTTAAAGACCAAATCATTTTGATCTTAAAAATTAATCCCTAATTTTTGTTCGTTTTTTTGCTTTTGAGTGTCGCTCGCCCCTTTTCTTCTTTACTGCCATGTCCCTACTATCAACTCTCTCTCCCGACCGTTCGCGTCTCTCCCTACCGTCGAGTGCTTCTTCCGGTTGTCTCGCTTGCCTTTTTTCTCCGTCGTCTTGCTCTGCATCACTGTCGCATGTCTTCTGTGTATTGTCGCCTCTCTTGTTCCAACCATCCCCTCTTCTTCCTACCACCGCGTCCCTGTCGTCGCCTCTCTCCCTACCATCGTGTCTCTTCCTATCGTTGCGTGCTTCTTCTGGTTGTGTCGCTTGTCTTAAATCTCCATCGTCTGGGTTTTTAGTAGCACCGTCGACTCTTTTCTTCCTCCCATCGCCTTTGTTTCCGTCATCTTCAGTTTTGATAAATTCTCCCTAACGAATTTCTATCTTTGTTCTGATTATGGATCAGTTAGGAACTTAGGATTAGGACGTTCATATAAGATTTTTATAAAAATGACAGATTGTATATAGATAGGTATATACATTGACTTTGGATATGTAAGGATCAAATCGTCGGATTTATCTGTAATAAAATAGCCACTAATAACATGACCGCTTTAAAGTTGTTAAAGAATATGATGTCCGAGATAGTTTGGACATCTTGTGCAACTCATACAATAAATTTGGTGTTAGAGAGTATTGCAAAGCTTGATAAGTTTAAGAAAACAATAGAAAGGGCTAAGATGTTTACAATTTTTATTTATGTTCACCACAAGATTTTATTGATGATGGAGAATTACACTAAGAAGAGAGATATTGTGAGAGATATTAGATTTGCATCAGCTGATCTTAGTTTACAACTTTTAGATTCTAAACATGAAGGATTGAAGATGTTGTTTGCTAGTAAAGAATGGACAGATTGCACATCATCTTTTTTTGGGTTTGGAACCGTCATGGCGAAGATGTTGTGCCGACGATGAACGACCGCGGGGCAACACCTCTCCCACCGTTTTGTTTGGTTCATGAATGGAAAACGATCATAGTCTCTGAAATCTACATAAATAAATATTCTTCAAGTTATTATAGTGTTGGTTATGGTGTTAGTTTACTTAAGAACACATTGCTGAGATTTTGTAGACTGATTAATCTTGAAAAATACTGGTGAATCACACATGTATGATGCTTAAAGAGTAGGATTCTTTAATAATTTAGTTTTTGTTTGGTCCTCAAGCCTTTGCAAGACTAGAAGCCTCACATTTTTGTCTCGTGGAAAGCATATTTTATCATGTTTTAGGCATATGTGCATATGTTTCTTCGTCATGTTTCATCTCGGGTGAGGTACTCATGTTTTCCATTTCTATTTCATTGGAATTCATCTGATTAATTGAAAATTTTAAATTTTATTGATGAATTTCTGATGTACGAGGTTCTATTTCTTGGTTTTTGCAAATGATGTGTTCACATGTTGTCAGGATTTAAGCAAAATAAAGAATAGTAAGTGCCTAAATTATTAGAAAACGAAAAGAAAAAACCTTGCGGCCTTTCTCGATGTATTTCATAGAAACGAGCTCCTTAGTCTCTTTGTTCCTCATAAGTCGAGCAACACTGAAATTCTCAGCTCCCAAATCTTTCAAAACTTCATACTTCTCCATCTCTACCTCCGTTTCCGAATTAATACGTGTTTATGCAAATATGTATCTATGTACGCTTATATACTTATATGCGAATATATATATATATATATATATATATACAAACATGAATCCCTTCCGAAATCAAACTTCCGCTGCAGAAACAACCATCTTCTAGCGTCGTTCATGGGATCGGAGTAGGTGTGCTTAGACCAATCGTAAGATCCAATACACCACAACTTTCGCATATAAATACGCTACCAATGTGAGTGTGCGTTAGGACTGGACACGGGTCGGGTATCCGGATTTTTGAGGATACACAAACCCGAAGCCGGACGGGTAAACATATTCCTACCCGAGCCCAAACCTGAGGGGATCACATATCCGGGACTCGAATTCCCGTCCAATGTACCGGGTACCCGTGGATACCTGAACCCAAATCTAAATTTAATTTTAAATCAAATTAAATGTTAAAACAACCTTAAAATAAATTTAAATCAAGTTTACAACAAATAAAAATCCACAATCTTATAAAATAAAACATTAAACATATGACATAGAAATTTAAAAGTAGTCTTCATTAATCTTCCATAGTAATACATACTGAAAACTTGTAGAAGATAACTAGTGAACCGATAACCAAAGAGATCAGAAATATCAAACATTATTTGTTTATTTACTTGTCAATCTTTAAGTACACTTGCCAGTTTATACAAAGTACTAAAGATCTCCTCGGATAACTCCCTCTGAGTTAGATGTAAATACAACCTCAACTGTTTCTCTGCTCAGTACAGTATCTAACTAAGTACAGTTAAAACCTTAGAGCTCTCTCTTTCTCTATTTCGTGTACTCTAGTAATACCGCCCAGAATCATTAACCTTCTTTTTGTTTTTTAGGTTAACTTATCTGTCTTCCGCTCGGCTCAGCAACCCTCTCCGGTTCTTCAGCCGCGCCGTCTTGCTGATCTTTCTTCAGCATTGAATCCGCCAGATTCAACTTGACTCCTCCTCCTTAATCTTCTCGTTGACTTCCTCCAGTCATCCTTGATTTGAATTCGTGCTCCTTAAATATCTCAACTTCCTAAAATAGCAATTTTAATCTGCAATCCTATTTTTGTTGCATTCACAATCTCCCCTTTTGAATTCTTATCACAAAAACATACGTCAATCAAACATATAGAATTCAAGATAATGCAATAAAATCATTCAGGCACAAGACAATCACAATATAATATCAAACAACATAAAATGAATTCATGCAATTAAGTCCAGACCATCATAATTTCAAGCATGGAAATTTAAGCATTAAGTACACTTAAAATAAGCATTGTCTTTAAATGCACTTAAAGAAAAATAAAGAACACATAGGAACATATCAGTTCCTCTTTCTTTTTCCTTTGCTCTTTCTTAAAGTAGATTCCCCACGAATCTCTTCAACCTCATCATCCGCAGCCTCCTCGTCGTCCTGCATTTCTCCCACTGTTTATGTGATAAGATTTCAAACCAGATTAGACACATTATAATAAGAAACAAATCACACAACAATATAAGTGCACTTGATTACTCTGAAATCGCAAGAGCAGTCCATCGATGGATCTGAGCGCTGCATTTAAGGTTTGTTTCACTTCAGTAAGTTCCTGAACCGTACTATTCCTGGACGTTCCAGCTGCTGAAGCAGATGGCATCTTTGCCATATAACGCTTTTCCAGTATGATCCACGGTGGGGTATTCTCACGTACATGCCTCCCAATTATATCGGCAGCTTGTTGAACCAAGATATTCTGGATCAAGCAAGGGAACGGAAGAATGAACTTCGTGGAGTTAGACAAACCCAATCCAACGATCGAGTCCAGAAACACTTTCCCAAAGTTGATGGGTATATCATTCGGATTATAATAAGAAACAAATCACACAACTCCTTTGTGACAGCGTCCATATCTAAGTCAAGCTGAAGTTCCTTGGTGCCAGTCACCGGAATATGCAGAATCCCCAAAAACTCGTTTATTACCTCTACATTGAACTTAAAAACGTGACCACGAAGATACGTGGTGCCAAACAGAGCAGATCATGGTTCTTCAATATCAGGAACTAGATTTGCATAGAACTCATATACGAGTTCCTTACAAACAGTAGTCACAGTGGTGACTGTGTTTGTCAGCTTCCTGTTGACCAATAAATCCCACACAGAGAGGTGCTGAAATTGATGCACACTAAGTCCTCTCTCAGAGAAAATTTCCCTTTCCTTAAGGGTTCTAAACCTACTCAGATATGATTCCTTGTACATTTTGTGCGAATAGGCTTTGGAAACAGATAGAGGGGTACCTCGTCTCGAAGAGGCTGAAGATTGTGTGCCAGAGGCCGGAACCTGTCTTCCAGTAGACGCCGGCGTTGAAGGAATGGTGGAAGGAGCAGCACTCGGTGGAGGAACCGAGGTAGTGTGGGTGTCTCGCGGTGGGGTTGAAGAAGTAGACAATTCCCTTGGCTCAGTGGAATGTTGATGTGGGTCATTCTGTGGGGTCGACATGGAGGGAGCTCTGAGGTCGCTATAAGGATATGTGCGAAGGTGGACCATCGAAGATGCACCTGATCTCAAATTTTCACGTTTATTTGGTGCAAAACATTTCGTCGCCATCACCTTGTAGCGGCGACCATTTACACGGCAAGGATTTCGTGTAAACACTAAATCCCCCATCCTTACTTCCTGATCATCAACTAGAAGTATGTCGTTTGCATTGAGGCCGAAGTTGTTGCTGCGAGTCTGCATTTTTGTGAAAGAAGAATCTGCAAATGGAGAAACTGCTGCTCGTTTTCTCTAGAGAAAATGGGTTAGGGTTTCAGAAATAGAAGCAAAATGTTAAATACAGCAGTTTAGGAGAAGTTAAGTGCAGTTGCAGAGATAAATTAGGGATTTTTAAAAAATTTGAAGTAACTGCACTAGTCACATCAGCCCACAAACTATCCCATCTCATTAAAGAAAAAAACTGCCGGTTACTTTGAAAGAGAAAAACATTCAAGTGCTGCTAGTGCTCGTCAGATCAATGTGAACTCCTTGACATAAACATGATAGAAGGAATCAAAGCAGAATCAGACCGTTAAGAATTAGTCAAGAACTGTAAACGGTTGATTGTTTAAGTACACTTACTGAAAATTGTTCTCCACTTAAAAACAATCTGTTCTATTACATTACTTCTTATCATTGTTTTATTTTCTCCTTGTTCGTTTTTTATTTATTCTAACCACTCATTTACAGCTTCTAGGACGTTGTGTAGATATCCTTTTGTTCATATAATAAGCTCCTTGACTATCCTTTTTAGGTATACTCTTATGCACGCATAGAGGAGTATTTAAGCACAGTTTTTTGCTTTGTGTCATAGGATGTTATAGCTGAAACTGAATATCTCCCAACTTAGACCCAAGCATATACTCATGACGAACTAATCTTATTTTTGCATATGAATGCGCATAAAAGTTGTCAGAGGAGTAAGTAGAGTTTTAAGTGCACTTAGGTCACCAGATAAAAGACCTGTAACTTGCAGATATAGTAACAGTGTTCAAACACATAACAAAGAGCATTTAAGTGTACTTAAATCAAGCAGACATTTCAGTAGTTTTTCTCTTCTTCGTATGATCATCAAACACTCTGAAACACAATTCTACCAATGTAATATGCAAGAAACGATCAAAGCTCACAAACACCCAGTGATTTTCTCAAAGAGACAAACCGATTTAAATCAAGGGGTTTTGTGAAAATGTCTGCGAGCTGACGTTCCGTAGGCACATACTCCACTCTCATTTGTTTCTTTCAACTTTTTCCCTCAGAAAATGGTGTCTTATTTCTATATGTTTCGTTCTAGAATGTTGAACATGATTTTTTGAAATGTGTATAGCACTAGTATTATCACACCATGCAGTAAAAGTTCTGGATTTCATACCGTAGTCCATAAGCATTTGATTCATCAATACCAGTTGAGTGTAACAACTTCCCCAAGGCAATGTATTCAGCTTCAGCAGTAGAAAGAGATGTCGAATTTTGCTTTTTGTTGTGCCATGAAACTAAATTGTTTGCGAGAAAGAAACAGCCTCCAGATGTACTTTTGCGATCATCCGCATTTCCTCCCCAATCAGCATCACTGAAACCAGCCAGTTCACAGTTAGTATCTTTGGAATATAATATGCCATACTCTGCGGTACCTTTGACATATTTGATAATTCGCTTAACAGCAAGCAAGTGGGATTTCTTCGGTTTAGCTTGATATCTGGCACAAATCCCTACACTCAAACATAAATCAAGTCTACTTGCAGTGAGATAAAGAAGACTACCAATCATGCTTATGTATAGTTTAACCTCAACGTCTTCACCATCTGCATCTCTTGTCAACTTTGTTGTTGTTGACATGGGGGTACTTGCCGATTTACTGTGATCTAGTTCAAATCTTTTTACGAGATTTTTGGTGTATTTACATTGAGAAATAAACAGTCCATCGTCGAGTTGTTTGACTTGTAGACCAAGGAAGTAGCTTAGTTCTCCAAACATGCTCATTTCAAACTCCCTCTTCATAGTTTGCACAAACCAGTTCACTTTTTCTTGCGATTTCGAACCAAATACAATGTCATCAACGTATATTTGTACAACCAATAAAATTCCACCAGAATCATGAATAAACAATGTTTTATCGACTCCCCCTCTTTTGTAGCCGTTCTGCACAAGAAAGCTTGTGAGTCTTTCATACCAAGCACGGGGTGCTTGCTTTAGTCCGTACAAGGCTTTCTTTAGCTTGTAGACATGCTCTAGATTATGTGGATCCTCAAATCCTTTCGGCTGTTCTACATAGACTTCCTCTTGAAGTATCCCATTAAGAAATGCACTTTTCACGTCCTTCTGAAATAGTTTGAAACTAAAGAAACATGCAACACCAAGCAATAGATGAATCGATTCTAATCTAGCCACAGGAGCAAAAGTTTCATCGAAATCCATTCCTTCTTCTTGGGTATATCCCTGTGCTACTAATCTCGCTTTATTTCGGACAATCTCCCCTTGCTCGTTTGTTTTGTTCTTAAACACCCATTTCGTGCCAATCACATTCAGTTGCATTGGTCTAGGGACTAAAATCCAAACATCATTTCGAACAAATTGCTCTAACTCCTCATGCATAGCTTTGATCCAGGATTCATCATCTAACACATCACGAACACACTTTGGTTCTATTTGTGAAGTAAAACACGCAATGTTACCATGTCATGATAGTTTATTCGTGGTTTGTTACGTGTGCGTATTCCATCCTCAAGACTTCCAATAACATCTTCTATATAGTGATTTTTTGTACCGTTATTTGCTACATATTGGTTCGAGGGCTTTCATGTTCCGAGGCATCTCCATCTGTTTCACATTCAATCGTATGTTAATCAGCAGGTGCACTTAAATGTTCATGAGTTGACTCTGTTTGTTCTTGCACAGTTTCTGACGAAAAAGGAAAAATAACACTATCAGTTCAATGATCCTCATAAAAAAGAACATTCACTGATTCAATAACTTTCCTTGTACGTAAATTGAAAATTCGAAAGGCAGTTCTGTGATTTCCATAACCGAGAAAAATTCCGTCATCACTTTTAGCGTCGAACTTACCGAGACATTCTCTATCGTTCAGTACAAAGCAAGTGCACCCAAAAACATGGAAATAACTCAAATTTGGACTCTTACCTTTCCACAGCTCATATGTTGTTTTCGACATACCTGGACGAAGGTATACACGATTAATGATATAACATGTTGTGTTTATGGCTTCTGCCCAAAACCTGATAGATATGGACTTTCCATGCAGCATTGCTCGAGCCATTTCTTGCAGTGTCCTATTCTTCCTTTCAACGACTCTGTTTTGCTGCGGTATCTTGGGTGCTGAGAATTCGTGAATGATACCATGCTTTTGACAAAATGTGTTAAATACGTCATTCTCGAATTCTTTTCCATGATCTCTCTCCTGATTCGTTCAATGCAACCTTTAGTATTTTTCAATTAAAGGAACAGAAAATGAAATAGCTCAAACGTTTCAGATTTTTCTCTCAGAAATTTTACCCAAGTGTATCGAGAAAAATCATCTACAATGACAAAAATGTATCTTTTCCCTCCAAAACTCTCTGTTCTCATTGGACCCATCAAGTCCATATGCACCAGTTCCAAGATTTTTTCAGTCTTCACTTCGGGCATTCGTTTATGATGGAATTTGACTTGTTTACCTAGCTGACAAGGTTTACACATTTCTGACTTATCTAACTTTAGCTTAGGCATACCTCTTACTGCTGCAGAGTCAGACAGTTTCACCAAGGATCTGTAGTTTACGTGTTCTAGTCGCTGATGCCACAATGATAGTACATCGCCTGTTGCTTTAAAACACGCTTTCTCTTCAGTCCACACGTAACAGTTATTTGAGGATCGTGACCTTGTAAGCACACATTTATTATCAGAATTCATCACTAAACATTCTTTGTTAGTGAACTTAACCTGGTGATGACTGTCACAAAGTTGGCTAATGCTAATCAAATTAGCCGTTAGACCCGCAACAAATTGAACATTTGTCAATGCTGATTGTCCAGGTGAATTGAGATCTCCTTTGCCAATAATTTTTCCTTTGTTCCCATCTCGGAACACTACACTCCCTGCATTCTTAATTTCAACAAAATTTGAGAGTAGTTCTTTATTACCTATCATGTGTCTCGAACATCCACTATCAAAGTACCAGGTATTAGACTTTTCATTTTGGGCAGAAATGTATGCTATATTGCTGTATAACTCACTTTTCTTTACCCAGATTTGTTTTACATTTGATGACTTACCTGCATCATACCTGTGTTTCTTGTAGCACGAGCATTGCTTATGACCCTTGATTCCACAGAAGTAACAGACAACTGAGTTCCTCTTTCTATTCTTACCATAATGCATTCTCCAATGGTTATGTCCGTGGTTCTGTGTTGACACATTTCTTCTCTTATTGTAGTGTTGATAGGATTTCTGATGTTGTCCTCTAGGTCTGTAATCAACAGCGTGATCATTCCAATTTCTTCTTCTGTCAGAATTTTGTCTGTTCTGGCTTTTATTTGGAGTGCTATGAGTTAGCTGTCTTTCTTTCCATTTCAGGCTTTCTTTCAGATCTCCTCCACAAAAAAAACTTGTTTTCCGTCTTGCTTGTATTCCCAACATAGCCGATTCCATGATTGTCACCTTTCATTTTTCCAATAGAGAGCAAGTGATCCAATTTGTCAGTACAATTTGACAACATCTTCAGTTGTTTGTTTGTCTCCTCTAGCTGCCTTTTGACGAAGTGCAATTCTTCTTCTCTAGCCACTACTTCTTTCTTCATATTCTGAATCTGAACTTCCAGAATCTCGTTTTCCTTTATCAGTTGAACATTCAATTTTCCCATCCTAATCCACTCATTGTATATCATCTCTACATCAACTTCATCTTCTTCTTCAAGTTGATCTTTTTCACTTTCTTTA
>CM071870.1:2257267-2272566 GCA_036759665.1 Gynandropsis gynandra
AAAAATAGTAAAATAAATATAATACATATTTCTAAACAATTAATTTTTTTTTGGAATTAGTTGAAACATTTCAATATGGATTGAGAACAATAAAATATTAAAATAAATACAAAAAATTAATATGAAATTTATCCATTTATTTAATAATATTAATTATTTATATATCTCAACAAAATAGAAAATAGTAAAATAAATACAATACCTATTTTTCAGAAATTAAGTTTTTGGTGTTAATTAAAACATTAGTAATACAATTAAAACAAATAATTAATATAATTAAAATAAAATTAAGAAAAAATAATTAATATAATTAAAACGGTTATAATACAATTAAAACATTAAAACAAAATAATTAATATAGAATGTATCCAATTATTTAATAATTGTAATTATTTAGTAATATTAATTATTTATATACATCAATAAAATAAAAAACCAAAACAGTAAAATAATTAAAACGTTAGTAATACAATTAAGTTAAATAACTAATATAATTAAAACGTTAGTACTGCAATTAATTAATACAATTAATATACTTCCCAAAACAATAAGATAAATAATACAATAATTAAAACATTAATACAATTATTAAATAATAAAATTATTTAATAATACAAACGTTATTAAAAAATTAATACAATTAATACAATTATTAATAGAATTATTAAATAAATACAATAATTTAATACAATTGTTAATTAATACAATTATTAAATAAATACAATTATTAAATAATACAAACGTTAAAACATTAAAATAATTAAAATGTTAGTAATACAATTAAGACAAAATAATTAATATAGAATTTATCCAATTATTTAATAATTATTTTATAATATTAATTATTTATATACACTAAAGAAATAAAAAAGCAAAAATAATAAAATAAATACAATACAAATTTCTAAGCAATTAATTTTTTTAGAGTCAATTAAAACGTTTACATTCAATGGATTGAAAACAATAAACTAATATAATAAGTACCATTACATATTTCTCAATAATTAATTATTGCATTAAAATGTGGTATCCAAAGAGTCAAACTAAAAATTTCCAAATAACTACACTAATATTGAACCATTTATATTCCATTTACAATCTACAAATATATAATAAAATTAATCTATTAAAATTAAATCGATATATTAAAAATACTAAAACTATTAGTTCATGGCATTGCGTATCTATCATTTTATCGAATAATAGGTAATAGATCGTAATAAAAATTATCAGAATGTTATAACATAAATTGATCTATTTTAATAATAAGATTAAGTGGAAAATATTTTTTTAAATAAATAAATATGAAACTAATAGAATATCAATGGGGTGAAAATATATTTCATTGAACCTGCCTAATCAACCAATCAATAAAAGAGATTGTGTATTATACTTCTCCAAAACAGTAAAAAAACCAAAAGTTGCCCATCAGATAATGGATTCATTTCAAATTTCAAATGCAAACATTATGAGACAACACATTGTGTTCTTACTATTGGTCGTTGTCACCAGTCGGTTTCCGCTAGGGTGTTCCACGTTTTGGAAGCCCATAATGTGAAGAAAATGACTAGCTTTTGTGGATGGATTCCTCCTCATAGATGAGATGATATGATATTTTTCCTCAACAACATTCATTTTTTTTCCAAAATTATTACACTACTACCCAATCTCTCTTTCAAGGGAACATTGATGATGGAGACCAATCATTCACGGTTTTCCGAATGATTATAGACAAACCAACAACTATAAAAGATGCAGAAAGTGATGATATCGTGCTTAAACTCACATCAAATCTTGGTATTAATGATTTCCTAATGGTAAATTATATTTAATAAGTTTCTGTGTAGGTTTGTTATTCAATGGGCAACACATTACATGGGAAGGTTGATGGATCAGATACTACTGCAATAGTTGGAAAACAAGACCGTGGTAAGATAATCCGAATAAAATACGAGTTCTTTGTGAGTAGACCTCCCATAGAATTGTTAAGCTTATGTTAGTGTCAATCACATGCCTTATCTTGAGAGATTCTAATTATGGAAAAAGTAAACTACTATGATCATAATTTCTGCAGTTAAGAAAAGTTTCTCATATATTTTCCCCGAAATTAAACGATAAAGTACCAAAGTAGAACTATATCAAACCATTTTAGTCTATACAAACACAAAGACCATTAAAAGTTTTGCAGAATTCATAAAAAACAACCTCAAATATTCTAACCATCGAGAAAACCTCCTACCAACACTAAGTATATCTCAAACAACCGAAAGTACATGCCCTTCATATTCAAGCCAAAACAAAACCATATGCAACAAAGACTAAAAATAGAACAATATGTTTAACATTACTTCTTCAATAACATTAGTTGTTATAAATTCATATACTAAAAAATTTTAAATATTTACCCAAATTAAACAAATCATTATGTTGACTACTAACTGTTGATTTTTCCTATTTCTTCAATTACAATACAAAAATATTATATCCCGCGCAACGCGCGGGTCCATTCCTAGTCTATATATTAAAAGGAGTAACTTTCTTGGCTTCTCATGCTGCCACATCATCATTGTTTTTATATTATTTTATTTTTCTGCCAAAATTAGTAATATTTATTTTGTATAGTTAATTACATTTTTAAAACATCCTTCTTCAATTAATGTGCAGTATTTTAAAAATTAATTTATAAAATTGATTTTAAATATAAATAAAATTAAAGGGTTCAATGTTTAAAAAGTTTGAATACAAATTAATTATAATTAAATATTTAAAATTTTAAATTACAATTAAATAAAACATTTACGTCTTCATATGAATAAAAATATATAGTATATTTACATGAATTTTAGTTATAATAATAATAAAAAACAAAAAATGTTTATATATTTATTTGAAATAAAAGTTAGTAAATAATTAAATTTGAACAAAATAATTATTAACAAATATTGATTTTTATGCATTCTCTTTTTCAACATTTCACATCATTAAAATATTTTTTTTTCTACATTAATTACCATTCATAAATTATTTTAAATGAATTATATATTACTAATATTAATATTTTAAAGAAACACAAAGTATTTATATTTAGAGTATATTTTAGTTATAATATATATAAATCTATATATTAAAAACAAAAGTTTTTCCTAGCTTCTCAGCCATTCTTGCAGCATATGCATCCACGTTAGCATTCTTTTTTAATTACTCCTCTTAATTACTCCTCAATTCCTCCTCTTCATTCGTCTATTCCTCTTCCATAAACCTACGTTTTTTCAGAAATCCCTCAACAATTCTCTTCCACTTCGGATTTCTCTTCTTCTTCATCCATCTCTAGGGTTTTTTGTGTTGCTGTATGCGAAAGCGAGTGAGCAGCGGCGAGCAAAGCCGATTTTCGGTGGCTCAGCCAGGTCGGACCGATCAGGCTGCACAGGTTAGGGTTTTTTCCCTCAATAGCCCTTCGGATCTTCTCTTCTTCTTCATCCATCTCTTGGGTTAGCTGTGTCCGAAAGCGAGCGGCCGAAGAGGCAAGAAGAGGGAGCAGCGGCGAGCAAAACCGATTTCCGGTGGCTCAGCCAGGTCGGAACGATCGGGCTGCATAGGTTAGGGGTTTTCCCCTATTTTCCTCAAATTCATTGTATCTCCCTTCAATCTGCTTACATCAAAGGACCTACGAAGTGCTTTATGAGGGAGTTCGAATCTTATTGCTATATTTGATTAAATGTGCCCGATGTGTGTGAAAGCGAGCGGCCGAAGAGGCGAAGAGGCAAGAAGAGGGAGCAGCGGCGAGCAAAGCTGATTTCCGGTGGCTCAGCCAGGTTATAACGATTGGCCTGCACAGGTTAAGGTTTTTCCCCTCAATCGCTTCGTAAACGCTTGCTAACTGGTTGTCCATTTGTACCCTATTGTCCTTAAATTGATTGTATCTTCCCTCAGTCTGCTTACATCGAAGGACCTACGAAGTGCTTCATGAGGGAGTTCGAATCTATCCCTCTTCCCCAATTTTGTCATATAACATGAACCGTGTTTCGATTGGTCGAAACCCCTCAATCCAGTGTTTCGATTCACTTGGTCGAAACAGGATGCACCGCACTTGGTCACAGGATGCACCGCTCGCCTCTCGCGATGCGATTCACAGGCCTGGTCGCTGATGGAGAAGAAAAGAGAAGGAGCGATTCCTCATTCGCCAAGTTGGACTCGCAGCCCCGTCGGAATGGGCAACACCAAAAGAATTTAGAGTTACGAGTCCAAGGATTGCCGATGATGGAGAAGAAAAATGGTAAAGAAGAATCCCTGGTGGCGAGAGCACCACCATGGCCAAGCTCGCCGACTTGCATAACCTGGTTCCCTTCTCTCTTTCTCTCTCATTCAATATGAATATATACGCCTGGTCTGTAGCATTTGTTTGTGTGCTCATGTATATATGTCTATCTAATGAATTTGGCAATAGAATTTCGTTCCCAATTGCGAAAAATGAAAAAAAATGAATTTGGCCTTTTCCGAAGATGGGCGCTTTCCAATTGTGAAAAGTTTCGTAGGAATTGCCGAATTCCAGAATTCAGACCTTCTACGGAAGAAATAATTTGGTTATTTCTTTGTGTAAGATATATACATACATCCATATATATATATGTATGCTTTTCTCTCTATGAGTTGATGTTGCACGCTTGTATTTTTTGCAACTGCTCCATTTTGTCAGTTCAAATCGTACCTGGTGGAGGAAATCGCATAATATGATGCTTCATCTTTGTCTCAATTGTGAAACAAATCTCAGTTTAATTACGTTAACGCTTGTAATTTGGAAGAATTTAGTCAGAATTCATCTTTTTAGATGAGTTTACTATTGTCTTAATCAGTCTATCAATCTACATGTTTGTGATTATTTGACTTTGCAGATACTTAGAACATGTACATCCTTTTCTGTTTTGGTATTGTTATTTTAAGTATATATTACTCTATTGACTATTTCTTTTTCTGAAAATAAATTACAATAACGTAAGTTAATAAATCTATATATTAAAAAGCAAGTTTTTCCTTGCTTCTCAACCATTTTTGCACCATATGCATCCACGTTAGCATTCTTTTTTTAATTACTCCTCTTAATTACTCCTCAATTCCTCCTCCTCATTCGCCTAAAACCTAAGTTTTTTCAGAAATCCCTCAACAATTCTCTTCCCCTTCGGATTTCTCTTCTTCTTCATCCATCTCTAGGATTTTCTTGTGTTGCTGTGTGCGAAAGCGAGCGGCCGAAGAGGCAAGAAGAGGGAGCACCGGCGAGCAAAGCCGATTTCCGGTGGCTCAGCTAGGTCGAACCAATCGGGCTGCACAGGTTAGGTTTTTTTCCCTCAATAGATTCCCCTTCGGATCTTCTCTTCTTCTTCATCCATCTCTTGGGTTTGCTGTGTCCGAAAGCGAGCGGACGAAGAGGCAAGAAGAGGGAGCAGCGGCGAGCGAAACCGATTTCCGGTGGCTCAGCCAGGTCGGAACGATCGGGCTGCACAGGTTAGGGTTTTTCCCCTATTTTCCTCAAATTCATTGTATCTCCCTTTAATCTTCTTACATCGAAGGACCTAGGAGTTCGAATCTTAATGCTATATTTGATTAAATGTGCCTGATGTGTGTGAAAGCGAGCGGCCGAAGAGGCGAAGAGGCAAGAAGAGGGAGCAACGGCGAGCAAAGCTGAATTCCGGTGGCTCAGCCAAGTTGGAACGATCGGCCTGCACAGGTTAAGGTTTTTCCCCTCAATAGCTTCGTAAACGCTTGCTAACTGGTTGTCCATTTGTACCCTATTGTCCTTAAATTGATTGTATCTTCCCTCAGTCTGCTTACATCGAAGGACCTACGAAGTGCTTCATGAGGGAGTTCGAATCTATCCCTCTTCCCCAATTTTGTCATATAACATGAACCGTGTTTCGATTGGTCGAAACCCCTCAATCCAGTGTTTCGATTCACTTGGTCGAAACATGATGCACTGCTCGCCTCTCCGGATGCGATTCACAGGCCTGGTCGCTGATGGAGAAGAAAAGAGAAGGAACGATTCCTCATTCGCCAAGTTGGACTTGCAGCCCCGTCGGAATGGGCAACACCAAAAGAATTTAGAGTTACGAGTCCAAGGATTGCCGATGATGGAGAAGAAAAATGGTAAAGAAGAATCCCTGGCGGCGAGAGCACCACCATGGCCAAGCTCGCCGACTTGCATAACCTGGTTCCCTTCTCTCTTTCTCTCTCATTCAATATGAATATATACGTCTAGTCTGTAGCATTTGTTTGTGTGCTCATGTATATATGTCTATCCAATGAATTTGGCAATAGAATTTCGTTCCCAAATTTGAAAAATGAAAAAAATGAATTTGGCCTTTTCCGAAGATGGGGGCTTTCCAATTGTGAAAATTTTCGTAGGAATAATTGATTTCAAAATACTCTAATAGTAAATAGAACTGTATTTTACGATTGTTTATGAGTTCACAATAAATTAAGTTGACCACAAAAATAAGGAAACATACAAATATTGAATTGATTTTAAAAAAATATAAATTACAAATTTAATGTTGTTATTTTTATTTTGTAGACTAAATTTTGTTACCATAAGTATTTTCACATTAGTATTTTTTCAATTCCATAACAAAATTTCAATCCCACATGACGTATTTGAAATTAAATTTTAGATTTCAATAATAATGTTATGTTTGCATATGATGTCACGTATAAAAATCCGAAAGATGAATTTAGCTGCTGGAGAATGGGTAATATTGAAGGATGAAGACAAGAAACAATACTAAAATTGTGAAGGATTATCAACAATTTGAGGATATTCCTGAGTCTCTGAGACCTCGATTGATTGCAACGGGATATTAGCGGTCTCTATAAGATAATGAGATATAGTGATTGTTAGAATCTAAAGTAAATTGACAAATTGAGATGTCTATGTTCATGGTTTAGGTTGAGATTCTTGGTGAGCATGCCATCTTAAAGTATGTATAACTTTGTCTAACACGTATTTTGGTCATGTTTTCTCTCATTTTGTTCTTTTGATCTCATGTACATAACATTTGCTTATTAAAAACAAAATAGATTATTTCTTTTATATACATTAAATAATTCGAACTTATTCGCATTGTTTATTTTATTGTATCACATATCACAAAATTGATATAACAAAATAAATTATTTTTTTGAATTTAAATTATTTTTAATATAATAAAAAATTATTATCCCGCGCATCGCGCGGGCTCAATTCCTAGCTATATATTAAAAGGAGTAACTTTCTTGGCTTCTCATGCTGCCACCTCATCATGTCCTTATTACAAGTCTCAATACAAACATTATGTCCTTATTACAAGTCTCAATATAAAGATGATTTACCTTAAATTGATTTAAATAAATTCATGGCTAGTCACATCCGATTCTCTTGGTGCGCTATGTCATATGAAAAATATACAATATGGATGGTCAAATCCTCGTAAACAGAAATAAATGTGGTTAATTGAAAGAAAAATCAATTTTCGTACATATAAATGGAAAATAGTCGATCTTAGAACCGATCCTTTTGCTCCAGTACTGTTGCGAGATTGGTACTTGGCGGCTCACGTATAGAAACAACTGTGTTTATTAGTTATTAATCATCTTGGTTCATATAGAGAAAGCAATAGTGAGAAATGAAGAACTTAAGAGGCGCGACCCCGTGATGACCCATCATTGGCGCTTCATCTCTGCTATAATCAATCTAACCATTGAATCCAGTAATTATAACATCTACAAATCAAGTATAAGTGTAATATTTTCTACAATTTCCTCGCCTGAATTTTGGAAGATGATGAGGAATCTTGAGAGTAAAATTTAAAGAATAAAAAGGAGGACGATGTAGCCTGCAGTGGATTTTTTTATGGCCTTCAGGAGGTGTGACTGCGATGATTCATTTTTGGGCTTCATCTCTGCCATCAACAATCCAACCATTGAACATAGTGAGCATAACTTCTCCAAATCAAGTCTAAATGTAATATTTTCTACACCAAACCCAATCATAACATACCATCGCCATTCATGTAATAGTGAAACAAAACACCTGGAGTGAAATTGCAAGTACCTAAAATCTGTAAACATCGCTAAAGATTGGAAAAAGATACCTTCATTAGCCTTCTCGTAACAATATTTGCTGACTTCTACCATGATCTTCTTCTTCAAGTATGAGACCGAGGATCGCATGAACAACTCTGCAAATGGCTTCCACTCCGAGAGGGGTTATGGAAGGAAAAAGACCGTAGACTGAGAGAGGACAGAAAAACAACAGTTTGACAAAAATATATGCGAAAATGTTTAGGATAAGAAGGTCGATGCAACACAGCCATAGAATCGTTGCGAAAGACATGTCCGAAGATAATCAGGACGATAGAAAAAAGATAAAATAGAGCATACCTATAAACGGATCTGGAAGCTCAAATTCATGAAATCGAGAAAAAAAACAGAAGAAATCGAAGCGTTCACCTCTTGTTCACCTCTTTCATTTTCCAAGCTAAAGCCACTGACCATTATGGTTATCGGAGTTATTCTCCTCCATCGGCTCTGTCTTGATGTCAAACCCACACTCCCCTCCTGAGAAATACACCCCCGCCCTATTTTTTCCTCTCATCATCCTCTTCCGCTTCCACCAGTTCATCTCCTCGTTTAGCTCGCTTCACCCCGATGGAGACACTGAACAACCTTGGAGTCAGATCTTTCTCAAGCTTCATACCAATCCCCTCTTCAATTCTAGACACCACCGATATGGCTGTAGTCATATCTTGATCTCTCTCTCTAGCATGCCGGATCTTATCGAAGCATTCACCTCTTGCTGCATCGGATCTGGAAGCTCATATTGGTGAAATCGAGACACATACAAAAGAAAGGAATATCAAATTTCATTGAGACACAAAAGCCTAAGTAAAAGAGGGAACATCGAAGCGTTCACCTCTTGTTCACCTCTTTCATTTTCCAATCTAAAGCCACTGACCATTATGGTTATCGGAGTTATTCCCCTCCATCGGCTCTGTCTTGATGTCAGACCCACGCTCCCCCTCCTGAGTAATACTCCCTCACCCTATTTATTGTGGTGAAAATACGAAGAAATCTTGTTGTGGAATAAACGTCTCAAATTCGTTAGATTTTCCA
This sequence comes from Gynandropsis gynandra, assembly GCA_036759665.1. Taxonomy (NCBI): domain Eukaryota; kingdom Viridiplantae; phylum Streptophyta; class Magnoliopsida; order Brassicales; family Cleomaceae; genus Gynandropsis; species Gynandropsis gynandra. The sequence continues at coordinate 2,266,406 of CM071870.1, forward strand.
TGCCGGAGGAGATCAGCCATAAACGCTTCAAATCCTTCAAGTTCCCACTGATCTCTCTCTCTAGCACACCGGAGGAGATCATTCTATCTAAGAATTTGTATAGTCAATAAGAATTCACTCCGAGCATTTGTATCGTCCCTTAAACTGGGTAAGCTGAACTACTGCAGAGAGAGGATGAGATAAATACAAGGAATTGAAATTAATTCAAAATTTAAAGTGATTCATCATATCAGTAGCAAAACCGACGTCTATAGAACTCATGTAGATGGTTTTTTTCTCAATATGAATCTAATAAATTCCATAAGTGACCCTTTGAATTCTTTACAAATATATGATGCAAAATTAATCTAATTAATAGAGTTTTCATTTACAAAAAGAGAGGTTGTTTTACTTCTCTTACTGACGTGAGAACACCAAAGAATAGGAAAAAATCTCCCTTTATATACGTATATGGTTAAATATCCTTTAAAAAATTAAATTTGTGTAATTTTATTGTTTTCAAAATCAAGTGCACACATTTTACAATCATCTATACACATAAAAATAGAGATTTGAAAAATAATAATATTTTTACTAACTACTTTTTATGATTCTTGGTAACAAGAATCATAAAAAGATAGTAACTCATTTGTATATAAAGATACTACTTTTAAGATACTATCTTTATGCACATAAAGATAGTAAAATCCAATATTAAGAGCATTGTGTACCACTACAACTCATTTGGCAATTTTTAGGTAAATTTTTAAAATAAGTTATGTTTTAAATGAAATTAGAAGAAGATAGTTAGAAATTTATTATATAATTAATTTGAATTAATTATATAATTATATTTAAATGACATATATATATAGATATAAGTAGACATTGTATTTTTAAATTTAATAGATTTATAAACATCTATGACTATAAGAGATATTCTTTTTGTATTAAAATCGATTGCAAATATGAGGTAAAGTCAGATTTAGATATATATTTTTTTGTAGAAATTCCATATTATAATTGGAATTACATTAAATTCGTTTGTAACATTTTTAAAAATTAATAGATGCATATTTTAATTATTTATTTGTAAAAAAACTAAAATATCGTAAAATCAAAATTATTAAAACAAATTAAATTTAGTTTTGAATTATAATAAAATTTCCTCAAAACATCCACTGTAATTTTGATCCAGATTCTCATCCAGAAAATTTGGTTCGATAGAAGAAAGTTTAGATGCATTATAGATAAATATTTGATTTTCGATAGATGAGAATCTAGAAAAGAATATAAAAATTTATTTCTGTAGAAGAAGATCTGAAAGCATTATAAGAAAATCTATAATTTTTCCTAATAATACATTGATTTAAAAGGTTTATTTAAAAATTATTCCATATATAAATAAAGAGTAAAAGAAAAAAGATATGTTTTTTTCAAAACGGAAGGCAACAAGGATCTTCCATATTTACCAGAAAAAAATGTGAATACATGACAAAAATTATTCTATAAATAAGGATTGATCAGAAACCTTTGCTATTTCACTTAGTTTTTACAAAAACATACATTTATATAGATTTTGTAATTTTAATTACAAGACATGGAGAAAAAGTACTTCCTTGTTTTCTTCTTTCTCTTCCTTTTTGCAACTCGTAAGTGATCTATTTTGTATTTTGTTATGCATTTATCATATTTGATTATACTTTGTTAAAATATAAAAAACTAACCATTTTAGTTATAAAAATAGATTATTTATATATCTAAAATTTGAAATGTTATATTTTTGTGGAAATAAAGAAGAAATGATGGTAAAGGGCGTTGAAGGGGAGTGCCGAAAAAAAGGTCTGATTTTCGAGGGTAAGTGTAGCGATGATGTTCATTATTGCCAAAAATTTTGCGACAGCGAAGGTTTCTCCAAGAGCGAATGCTTTCCGGGTCAATGGATTTATGCCCCCAGTGAATGTTGGTGTTGTTAGTTTATTTGTCTATTGAAATGAAAAAAATCGCCCATCCATCAAAATAAGTCAGAGAAATATATTTCTCATCTATGTTAGAGTTGTCACTAATAAATAATATCATTTATTTCAATTTTTTTTTGTTATTCAGTTTGATGGAAATTTAGTGTTATATCTTTCACTTTTTTTGTCTTAAAACATTTAAAAAATAGATCTTTTTTCATCATCTTTTAAATTTTAGTCAATACGAAAATAATTTTTGTGTTTTATAAAGTAATATTATTAGTCCCGTAAATATACACAACATTATCAACAAAAATTTTAAAATAATTTTTATTAAATGACTATTACTTCTTACAAGTTTTATATTGAAAATTGTAAGAGATATTGATAAACTAAAATTTTAAGGAATATATGAGTACATTAATTTTTTAAATTTTCTTTGAATAAAACATTTATATACCTATCGTATATTAAAATTTGATTATACAAATTATATATTTTTAAAATTTAAAGGAGGAGATAAGATGAATAAAAATCACTATCTCGAAATATGAAATTACAAATTACACATGAAAAGATAAAAAAAATTACTACAATGTGTAAATTTTATGAATTGAAAGCTATAAAACTGATTATTAATAAGTATAGTAAATTTCATAACATATGATATAAATATATAAATAACTTGTATAAATATTTAATTGGTATAATTATAAATAACGAATCTTTTAATCATATACTAATTTAATATAACTTTAAATATATATAATTTAATCAGGTTAATGATTAAAGTTGTGTTTGTGATGAGTAAACTATGTATATACAATAAATATTCGTATGAAATAACAATGGGCGAGGATCTAAAAATCGGTCTTGGCAGAAGCCTAGGCTCGTCTAAGCGCTAGGTGGAGGTCGGACGCTCCAATTACCTACAAATCAGAGTTTCTAGGCGGTCGATTAGTCGTTAGGCGACCGTCTAGACAGCCTTTTATTCTTTTTATTCCGCGTTTATTAAAACAATGTCGTTTTTAAAGACCAAATCATTTTGGTCTTAAAAAAATGAATCCCTAATTTTTTATTCGTCTTTTTTTTTTGCTTTAAACTGTCTCTCGCCTCGTTTCTTCTTTACCGCCGCGACCCTACCTACACCTCTCTCTCGATTCTTTTTTTCTTCAAAATGTCGCTCGCCTCGTTTCTTCTTTACCGCCGCGTCCCTACCTTCACCTCTCTCTCGAGCGTTCGCGTCTCTCCCTACTGTCGAGTGTTTCTTCCAATTGTCTCGCCGTCCCTACCTCACCTCTCTCTCGAGCGTTCGCGTCTCTCCCTACTGTCGAGTGTTTCTTCCAATTGTCTCGCTTGCCTTCAGCCTCCGTCGTCTGGCTCTGCATCACTGTCGCATGTCTTCTGTGTATTGTCGCCTCTCTCGTTCCAAACATAGCCTCTCTTAGTCCTACCACCGCGTACCTGTAGTCGCCTCTCTCCCTAGTGTCGTGTCTCTTCCTATCACGCGTGCTTCTTCTGGGCTTGCAGCAGCACAACCGACTCTCTTCTTCCTACTGTCGCCTTCCTGTTCGTCATCTTCAAATTTGGTACATTCTCCCAAACGAATTTCTATCGTTGCTCTGATTAAGGATCAATTAGGAACACAGGATTAGGTCGGTCATATAAGAGTTTTATAACAATGACGGATTGTATATAGATTGGGTATACACAGTGATTTTGAATTTGTGAGGATCAAATTGTCGAATTTATCTTTAATCTAATAGCCGCTACTAACATGACCGCTTTAAAGTTGTTAAAGAATGTGATGTCCGAGATAGTTTGGACATCTTGTGCACTTCATACAATAAATTTGATGTTGGAGAGTATTGCAAAGCTTGATAATTTTAAGAAAACAATAGAAAGGGCTAAGAGGTTTACAATTTTCATTTATGCTCACCACATGATTTTATTGACGATGATGAATTATACTAAGAATAGAGATATTGTGAGACTTGGAGTTATTAGATTTGCATAAGCTTATCTTAGTTTAAAACTTTTAGATGCTAAACATGAGAGATTGAAGATGATGTTTTCTAGTAAAGAATGAACATATTGCACATCATCTTTTTTTTCGGTTTGGAACCGTCATGGCGAAGATGATGTGCCGACGATGAATGGCCGCGGGGCCACACCTCTTCCACCATTTTGTTTGGTTTATGAATGGAAAACGATCATAGTCTCTAAAACCAACATAAAAAGCAGAATCATGAACAGTAAGTGCCTAAATCATTAGAAAACGAAAAGAAAAAAAACTTGCGGTCTCTCTCGATGTATTTCATAGCAACGAGCTCCTTAGTCTCTTTGTGCCTCATAAGTCGAGCATCACCCAAATTCTCAGCTCCCAAATCTTTCAAAATTTCGTACTTCTCCATCTATACCTCCGCCTTCGAAACAATAAGTGTTTATGTAAATATGTATCTACGTATGCTTATATAGTTATATACGAATGTATATATACATGATGAGATAAATACAAGAAATTGAAATTAATTCGAAATTTAAAGTCATTCATCATATATGTAACAAAAGCGATGTCTGTAGAACACATGTAGATGGTTTTTTTTCTCAATATGAATCTAATAAATTCCATTAGTGACCCTTTGAAATCTTTATAGATACATGATGGAAAATTAATCTAATTAATAGTGTTTTCATTTAAAAAAGAGAAGTTTTTTACTTTTCTTACTTGCTGACGTGACAATACCAAAGAATATGAAAAAACCTCACATATATATATATATATATGGTTATACAAGATATTTTGATTATTTAAAAAAAATTAAATTTGTGTAATTTTATTGTTTTCAAAATCAAGTGCACACATTTTAAAATCATCTATAAACATATAAAAATTGAGATTTTAAAAAATAATAATATTTTTATGACTACTTTTTATGATTCTTGGTAACAAGAATCATTAAATGGTAGTAACTCATTTGTATATAAAGATACTACTTTTAAGATACTATCTTTATGTATATGAAGATAGTAAAATCCAATATTAAGAGCAACGTGTACCATTGTAACTCATTTGGAAATTTTAGATATATTTTTAAAATAAGTTAAATTTTAAATAAAATTAGAAGATGATAGTTAGAAATTTTATATATAATTAATTTAATTAATTATATAATATTTAAATGACATACATATATATAAATATAGTTCGACATAGAATTTTATATTTAATAGATTTATAAATATCTATGACTATAAGAGATATTCTTTTTGTATTAAAATCGGTTGCCATTATGAGGTAAAGTCAGATTTCGATATATATATTTTTTTGTAGAAATTCCATATTATAATTGGAATTACATTAAATTCGTTTGTAATATTTTTAAAATTTAATAGATGCATATTTTAATTATTTATTTGTAAAAAAACTAAAATATCTTAAAATCAAAATTATTAAAACAAATTAAATTTAGTTTTGAATTATAATAAAATTTCTTCAAATTATCCACTGTAATTTTGATCCAGATTCTCATCCAGAAAATTTGGTTCGATAGAAGAAAGTTTAGATGCATTATAGATAAATATTTGATTTTCGATAGATGAGAATATAGAAAAGAATATAAAAATTTATTTCTCTAGAAGAAGATCTGAAGGCATTATAAGAGAATCTATAATTTTTCCTAATAATACATTGATTTAAAAGGTTTATTTAAAAATTATTCCATATATAAATAAAGAGTAAAAGAAAAAAGATATGTTTTTTTCAAAACGGAAGGCAACAAGGATCTTCCATATTTACCAGAAAAAAATGTGAATACATGACAAAAATTATTCTATAAATAAGGATTGATCAGAAACCTTTGCTATTTCACTTAGTTTTTACAAAAACATACATTTATATAGATTTTGTAATTTTAATTACAAGACATGGAGAAAAAGTACTTCCTTGTTTTCTTCTTTCTCTTCCTTTTTGCAACTCGTAAGTGATCTATTTTGTATTTTGTTATGCATTTATCATATTTGATTATACTTTGTTAAAATATAAAAAACTAACCATTTTAGTTATAAAAATAGATTATTTATATATCTAAAATTTGAAATGTTATATTTTTGTCGAAATAAAGAAGAAACGATGGTAAAGAGCGTTGAAGGGGAGTGCCGAAAAAAGGTCTGATTTTCGAGGGTAAGTGTAGCGATGATGTTCATTATTGCCAAAAATTTTGC